>BHFT01007764.1:0-35066 GCA_004320025.1 Laticauda laticaudata | reverse complement strand
CATTTTAGGATCAGTTAATATGAGGTAGATTTGGAAATCTATAGAGCAAGAAAGATAAAAGTTGTGGGCTGGATGTTGCATGTTAGTAGTAATTTTAGCCTTGTTTACATGTTAATGTCATAATCAGGGGGCCTCTGTTAACATGACAAGAATTCGAAATGTGATATTTAAAGGACAGTTCACAGATGATGGTCTCAGGAAGAGCAAGCTTTGGTAACTTGGATATTTTTTTAGATGTAAGATTTTTATAGAAGAATAGCAAAACCACACCTCCTCTGAGGATTTCACAATCTGATCGGTAAACATGATAGTGTATTACTGTGTAATGGAGTCAGGGAAGAGATGCATTGAGCCATGTTTATCAGACAAATATGATGTCAAATTTAGCCATATTTACTAAGAGGAGGAGAAATTCAGGTATTTTATTCACAAGGCTTCTTGCATTGAGTAGCTTGCATTTAAGGCCAGTTGTAGTTGGAATTCAGGTAGTTATGGAAATGCATATCTAGTTTTGAGTGAAGGTGGGTTTGATGGAGTGGGGCTGAATGCGGAGTTGTGGATTGCGTGACTTACTTTTGATACAATCAGCGTGGTAGTCAATGTAAAGATCCTTCTCTCCATTGTCTAGATATATTTTGAGTTCTTTGGTGAGTTCATGGGAGCGGATTCTTTGCAGTATGGATAAGTCTGGTCTTGAGCGAAGTTTTTTGTGGCTGGGATTGGTTTTTCAATGGCTTTAATTGTATGAATGAATATGCATTTGCTGGACTCATTTTTGTAAACAACTCTACAAAATTGTTGGGGCCACCGAGCCATCATTGTATTTGAACTCAGGGCCATCTCTGGTTATTTAAATTATATCTTCAGGAGATATGTTTGTTGTATTTGAATTGCTTATGATACCGCGTACTTTGGTGATGTCATCTGATTTGTTGGTGTCTTCAAGACCAAATAAGATGGCATTTGGAAGTTTCTGATCATGTTCCATGGTGTCTCTGATAAGTAAGGAGATTTCATTTGTGGAATTATTTGATGGGACAGTAATTATTTGTGGTTGTGGTTTGGTGACTATTTTTGGTTGCAGTTGTGATTGTAGTTGGGGTAGTAGTTGTGGTCATGGTTGTTGTGTTGGGATTTGATTTTGAGCTGATAGGTAGTCGCTTATCAGTGCTGTGGTTTTTTTTCTTCAAGAGAAATTAGGCTTTCTTGTGTAATTGTTTCTTGTATAATTATTTCAAAACATGTTGCTAACATTTTTTCTGTTGAGTGCATGAGTGATTCTATGCTATCATAGAATCCACAGAACCCTGTCAGGCAGGGTACTTGGTTTGTTTAGCTTAGGAAAACATGATGGACACAGACAAGGGAATGTATCTGATGCTTGTCTTCTTGTTCTTTAATTTCAGATGTCAGTTTACTCATTTCAGCACAGTCCATAATTTTTTTAATAACTTTCTCCTGCATAGGTATTTTGTCATTTTTCCCGTTCTTCGCAAATACAATTCTACTCGCTTTTAAAACATTTACAATGAAATATTTGAAGTCTTTATTGTATATGTCCAGTATGACTCCCAATAAAAAGATCTCTGATTTAAAGTATATATGTTGTTTCATCATTTTTTCCAACCATATGTAGATTTTAGTCCAATATTTCTTTGCATCCGAACATGTCCACCATGTATGGTAATATGAACGAGGTATCTGATGACATTTCCAGCATTTATCCAATTTATTCTTAAACATTCTCGCAAGTCTCATCGGGGATAGGTGCCACCTGTAAAACATCTTATACAAATTTTCTTTATGTGCAGTTGACATTGGCATTTTATAATTTTTAGATCACAATTTTTGCCATTTTTCTAAATCAATCCCATATCAAAAAAATTTCCCCCTAGCTATCATCATTTCTTTAACTTGTTCATCCTCCAATTTAAATTCTAATAGATGTCCCTAAAGTTTTTTAATTTTCATCAGTACCCATCAAAATTTTAACTTAATCAATCAACTTATCATAAATAGCTTCTGCTTTAGAGTCTTTATCAACCCTAGATTGTATTTGCAAATATGAAAACCAATTCATTTTTACACCTTGTTCATGCAATCCTTGCATGGATTTAAGTTCACCCTTTTCATTCAATATCTCACCATATCTGTTTCTTTTTATAAGTTATTGGATAAGAAAAAGCTTCAATAGTGGATATCCATGTTGGAATTTTTAAATAATGTTTTTTTTATCTTCTCCCAGTTCAAAAACAATGCCTCTCGAATATAATTTCTTCTAAAATACCCCTGTGTTTTAATTCTTTTATACCAGAGAAAGGCATGCCATCCCAACAGCAAGTCATGGCCTTCTAAAGTTAATAAACTACTGTTCCTTAGTGTTATCTATTCCTTTACCCACATCAAACTTGTCCCCTGGTAATATAGCTCACAATTGGGCAAGGCAAACCCTCCTCTTATTCTTGCATCTTGTAACAGTTTTAATTATATTCTTGCTTTTTTTACCCTGCCAAATATATTTCAATACAATTCTCCTTAAATCTTCAATGAACTCTTTCCTGATCAAATAGGAATTGTCTTGAATAAATATAAAACTCTAGACAATATATTCATCTTAATTGTGGATATTCTCCCAATCAATGATTGTTGCAGTTTTTCCCATTTCATCAAATCTGTCACAATCTGCTGTTTGAATTTAACATAATTGTCTTCCTTCAGTGTACGACATCTTGGTGTAATATATTTATATATATATTTATCTTCTCCCTATATATTTATCTTCTCCCTATATATTTAACCTGTTTGTGACCTGTATTTTTTAAAATTTCTTCTGACTTTTTCTTTCATCTTGCTAACATATTCTTTGTTAATAACTTTGTTTTGTCTTTATTTATTCTCAAACCTGCTACTTTTCCATATTCTTCTATTTTTTCTATTAATTTGAGTGCTATTTCCAATGGGTCTTCTAATATAAAGATCATCTGCCAAAGCTTGCAATTTATACTCCTCCTTTTTAATTTTCATTCCTTTCATTTCTTTTTCTTCTCTGATATTCCTATTCAACACTTCCAATGTTAACACAAACAGCAGAGGCGACAATGGACAGCCTTGCCTTGTCCTTTTTCTTATATCTATAGATTCTGTTAATTCTCCATTCACCATCACATTTGCAGTTTGTTCATGGAATATTGTTTCAATGGACTGATTAAATTTTTTACCAAAGCCCATTTGTCTCAATTGCAGTAAAATAAATCGCCAACTCACATTGTCAAAGGTTTTTTGTGCCTCTAGAAACATCAAAGCCATTTGCTTCTCAGGGTGTGCTTCATAGTATTCCACACCTGGTTTTTTTGGATTGTGCCAGTGACGTAAATAATTTCCCTAATTTTCCTTCTTTTAGTATATATTCATGTTGTTTTTTAATATGTACCTCTTGTAAGCAGATTATGTCAAATTTTAAAATTTTTTTCTAATTTGTGAAAGTACTTTCCTTCTTTTAGTAGCCAAATTTAGTCACATTTAGTTAATCGTATCAATTTTCTTTCATTCATGTTAAGATTTATAAGGGGTTTATTGCTCTAGTAGATCTCAATTTCATTGTTCTCTGGTTCACCGACCTACGGCACCTTTCTTCTTTTTCTTTTTCAATGACTAGCTGGTGCGCTCCTTCTTGGAATTAATTATGGACTCTTCCTTGCTTAACATTTTCCCTGCTTTTGCTCGTAAATATTCTAAGTAGATAGTCAGTTTTTGGAAACTGTTATTTATGTCTTTGTTCCTGCCAAGTGAACAAAAAGGCTTCTGGGATTAACCATTGTGTAGGTTATTCCTCTTTTAAGTAACTCTTTAAGTCAATGAAAAAATACTCTGCTTTTTCATCACTCCTTATCTTCCTTGGTAATGTTTTCAGCCCACAATTTCTTTATCTTTTCTATTTATTAGTTTTCTTCCTCGCTATCTGGAGTGGTCTGTGTCTTAATAATCTTCTTAGAAAATCTAATGGTGAACTTCTTGATATCTATTCCTCATTGCATTATCTTGTATAGACACGAACACCTTCATCCATCCCATCCCATCTTTTTCTTTAAGGTATTTCCAGTACTTCTGTCATATTTTCTGCTTATTTCGTAAGGTTCAACCTTTTCTCTTCTTGTATATTTTGAAATCTTAGATTAAAATCTGATTATCTATCATCTTAATGTTCACATGTGCCCTTTCGACATTGCTCAATTGAAATCAATATCTTCATTTTCTTATCTTTGTATGTCTTCTTCATTTTTTAAATCTGTCTTCACATTCATCATCATTGTTGAATATTTTTCACTTTCTCATCTGTCTTTCAATTTTTTTGCTCAATCTTCTGAATTCCTTGCATAATATCTGTAAAGTCACTTCCATCTCTTTCTCCTTTCCTGTTGTTAATATTATCTGTTAGATATTTTTCCTTAGATGGGTGAGGGGGTATGGGTATCGAAAAACTAGAGCTGTTTGTCTTGGTCTACTTATCTTTGTAATGCTTAATCTCTTAAAGAAAAAAGAGAAAAAAAAAGAAGAAGAAGGAAAAGAAAAAAGGAATGAAAAAAGTTGAAGGCAAAACAGTTGCCACTCCAAAGGAAAAAAGGAAAAAGAAAAAAAGAAGGCTTCAGGGCACTGTTATACCTTAATCAATAGTTACAATGGTAAATGTAAAAAATAAAAAATCAAAGATAAAAAGGAGAAAAGAGAAAAAGAAAATATTCTTATATGTTCCGCCTTAATAAACAAAAAAGAACAATAAGAGTCTGGTCCTGTGTTAAAAAGTCAAAATTCCGAATTAAAGAATAAAAAATCCAACTGGTGGGTGGGGTAGAAAGGGAGGACAAAAAGCATTTTAATAATAAAGCAAGCTTCTGCTGCCAAATATCAAGGCTCTTTGATAATTCAGCACAGAGTTTTTAAGCTTAACTTCAGTATCTTCTTTCTTCTCAGTTTCAACTCCAGACTCCAGCTATCTGTTCACCATGAGCGCACTGTATAAAAAAAGCTGTCCATGCTCATTCTTTCTTTTCCAATACAAAGCTCTAGGTCTTGTTTGTAATACCAAACTCTGTGAAGAAGAAAAAAAGAAACAATGGTTATCAAGCTCTGGCGCGGCAGTGCTACCTGATTTTGCCTTCACTTTCACTTCCCCTCTTAAATCTCAACAGACTTAAAAATAACATTTTTTCCCTTTTCTTTTATTTAAAAAGGAGAAAATAAATCTTAAATCAAGCAGAAGAGTACTTGGAATCGAAAAAAGAGTTTTCAAGATTGTTAGCAAAAAGGAGAGAGAAGGATTACAAATGAGAATAAAAGAATTGAAAAAAGTATCAGTCCTACGATTAAAGTTATACAGCTTGTGTGATTCAAGTAAATAATATCGAAGTAAAAAGAGGAAAAAAGAGAATAAAAGCAACTTCACTTTTGACAATTATATAAGCCAAGCTTGTATTAAATATATTTTCATTCTTCAGCCTTTGAGGTCAACTTTAGTGTTTTTCGAAGATGTATGTTCAGGAATAATAAAGAAAACGTGATAATGCTTACACAGAACAACTGGACACTATCTGTTTCCAATCGTCTATCCAATTCGGAGCTGTCCCAGCTTCAGCAGCTGGAAGGCTGCCTCTTCGGACGGACCCCCCAGGGCAAAAAGGACTGTCCTGGATCAACCAGGGACTTTGCAGTAGTTCCTGGTTGGATCAAAAGGATCACTGGGGTGCAGGTTGCACTGTCTCGTGTAGGGGACGGGTTAGGTCCGTAGGTGTGTGTGACCACCGCTGAGATAAGTTGACTGGTGTTTGAGAGATCAAGATCTGACCATCCTACCACTATCACGCGACTTTCCCCTCCCTCAGAAGTGGTTGTTATAGGGAAAATAGAGGAGGAGGTGCTTAGATAGGCGGCTGAGTAATATGAAAAAACTGTGGGGATAAAACAAATCGTCAATTGTCTAATAAGGTCAACGTATGAGCTAGAAGAAAACACTTTTATATAACAGCATGGAAAGAACTTATGTATAACATAAGAACCCCTCAAAAATTACTAATATTTTGTTAGTTATATAATTAAAAATTACGTAAATACGTATTAAGGAAAGGGTCTCGTGGGTTTTGATGTACCTAAGACCATAACAGTTCCGTTCTCTTGTGAGCTGTTGAAAAAGCATCTAGTAGTGGAAGGTGCTTCAATCTCCCGCTATTCATCAGCGCTTGAGCTTGATTTGTGGAATGCTCCTCCTCCACATGACTCCTCCTCTGTGTTCCCAGTTTGGGCAAAGACGAGAGAAATAAGCCGGTCTCATTCTCACGTCCTAAGAAAAAGTTCATTGGCCTAAACAGGACCCGACCAGATAGAAAAAAGGGTGGGGCTTGGATCGTCTGTACAGCTGAAAGAGAATTGGGTATGTCAGGTAAGTACACACGCCCTTTTCTCCTATAGCTGCTCAGAGCATCCTATCAGTGGGATATACAAAGTTGGCTGTCCTAGGGAGGGACGTCCACTGGTCTGGAATCTCCTCCTGGTCGTTGTGGACCTGTTGCAGAATCTTCTGCCAAAGGAGGCCTCAGCAAGAAGCAAAACACATCAATTATATAGGTGTTAATGAATGGCGTGGGTAGGGGATGCGCCAAGCCGCGGCTGGCAGATTCAAGTTTTGAGGCTAGTGTGTCCATTGCACTTGCTGAAGTTCTGCAACTCCTCGGTTGAGAGTGGAGCCTGTTATGCTCTTAGGCAATTCTGCAAGAGATTTGGGTCTGGTTATGTATTTTCAGCTATGTTGCTGCGGCTCGGGATTCTCAACGGCCTATTGTAGGATGCTAGTGAAGAGCTCTTATATAAACGCCGATAGAGAATTGGGGTGAAAGGACTCGAATAAGCCCTCTGGTATTTCTGAAAGGACGCGTGGTATGCGTGATGGATAGCAGATTTGAAAGGAGTGCAGCGTCCTTGAAGCATAGTCGCAAGCTTTTGTCGTGCATTGTCTTGTCGCATGCCTCCGTGTATGGTCTGGGGGCAAAAATTTGGAAGAATAAGCTCTTGTTGCTCTATGTGAAAAACCGAATTGACCTTGGGGCATAAATGTGGAATCGGGACAAAGGACCACACCGATCAGCATGAAAAATGCAGAAATCTTGTCTGACAGACAAGGCTGCAATTTCCGAGATACGATAAGCAGAGGTGATCACTACTAGTAAAAACTACTTTTGACGTGAGAAATTGGAGACTTGATGTTTTCAAAGGTTCGAAAGGACCTTTAGTGAGAGCGACAAGGACCTTGTTAAGGTCCCAGGTGGGATAACGGTGCACTATTGGAGGCGCGCAAATTTGGTGGCTCCTTGAAGGAAAGACTATGCCGTGGATGATGTGAAAGAGAACTGAGGCCCTCTATGGAGTGAGAACTGATGCCAAGGCCACCACCTTGCCTCTTTTAACGTAGTTAGGTGACAACCCTTTATCACGTGCCCTCCTTTAAAAACTATAGGAATCGGGGCGACAGAGGAAGAGGCAGGATCAATTTGAAGCTTACACATTTGCAGAAGGTGGGACCATGTGGCATTGTAAATGCGAATTGTTGAGGAGCGTCTGGCGGCTAGGATAGTGTCAATAACACTCTGTTGGAAAAGCTTTTTGCTCTTCAAAACATTTCCCGGTTCAAACCTCCAGACAGTCAATTGTAACCACTGAGGGTACGGATGTTGAAGGGGCCTCTGAGTTAATAGATTCTGTGCTGATGGGATTCTCCAGGGGAGGCTACCGAGAGACGCGCGAGGTCTTGCGAACCATGGCCCACCTGGGCCAATAAGGCGCTACTAGAAGTAATTCCGCTCTCTCGTCTAGTAACTTTCTGGATGACTTTGGCAACCAGCGGAAGTGGAGGGAATGCATACAGGAGCCCTGGGGGCCAATGACAGCGGAGTGAATTGATATTCTCAGCCCCTTGGGATGGGTACCTGGAAAAAGATCTCGGGAGCTGAGTGTTGAGAGGGAAGCGAATAGGTCCACCATCGGCTGACCAAATGTCCGTGCCACTTCTTGGACAGATGGGTGGAGGCACCACTCCGATTGATTTATGGTAGCCTTGCTTAGCCAGTCTGCCTGTGTATTCGATAGACCCGAAATGTGTTTCTGCTTTGATGGAAAGTGTGTTGTTCTCGCCCAGCGACACAGGCACTCCATTTCCTGCATTAGCTGCTTCAATTGTGTGCCCTCCTGTTTGCTTATGTGAGCTTTGGCTGTTACATTGTCTGTCAGTATCAGTATGTGCTGACCGCGATACTGGGGGGAAGAAGTTGCGAAGGGCAGGTTGTACTGTGCGAAGTTCCAGCCAGTTTATACTGCATGACTGTTCTATGTGAGACATTGGCCTTGGGTGTTTGAGCAACTGGACGTGAGCTCCCCTCCAAACAGGACTGGCATCTGTGGTGATGGTGAGCCTTTGTGGTTCCTTGAAGAAACAGCCTCTGTTTGATAACCAGTTTGGGACCACCAGAGGAGAGATTTGGAGAACCTTGGACGGAACCTGATTTTGTGTGTTGGAGTTACTTCAGCCGGATCACTGGTACGGTAGCAAGGAACCACTGGAAGGCTCTAGTGTGAAAGCGGGCCCATGGAATAATAGAGAAATACATGAAATCAATTTGCCCAACAACTTTGATAGGTCCATTAAGGACACCCTCTTAAGCACCCTGACTCCTTAATCAATTTTTGAATGCTATTTAGTCTGTCTGGTGGCAGATAAACTTTGCGCTTCCACCTTATCTATGACCACCCCTAAATGAATTAACCGAGTTGAAGGTGTTTTATTAACTCTTCTTTCCAATTTATTAAGAAGCCATGCTCTTGTAGGGATAATAATGGTTTCTGAGTGTCTATGACTGCCTGATGGGCGGAAAGGAGTAAAAATCAAAAATATCGTCAAGATAACACTGGAGGCGTACCAGGATGTTCCTGAGGTGGGCAGCCAGTGCTGTGAGGACCTTGGTGAAGGTCCTGGGGGCAGAGGCTAATCCAAAGGAAGGGCCACATATTCAAATGGTGGTTATTGTCGCAAAATCTCAGAAAACCTATAATGGGAGGGCTGAATAGCATGTGCAGGTACGCCTCCGTCAAATCTATGGACGTGAGCACGTCCCTTTCCCGATGGCCAGTAATATTGATTGGAGGGTATGCATTTTAAATTTGCAATATACTAAGAAACGGTTGAGACATTTCAAATCTAATATCGTTCTCCACTCCCCGAATTTTTTGGCACAACGAAAAGATGTGAATAAAACCTTGCCTTTGTAGGTTGGTCGCTACTGGTTGGATGGCTCAGATATCCAGTAGATGTTGGATAGTGAAAACATGAGATTACACTTGACCGGGTCTCTGAAGGAGGGTATGACATGAAGGAATCTGGGGAGTGATCTAAAACTCCAGCGCGAGTCCAAATCTAACCGTATCTCTGACCCAGGCGTCAGAGTAGAGGAGTCCCATTGGTCAGCAAATAACTTAAGACATCCGCCAATGGAATATGGGTCCCGGGAGTTATCTTGGTCACCAGAAGGGCCTGTTCCTCGAAAGGATTTTGGATGACCACTCCTTCTACTTCATCCACTGAGTCGGACCTTTCTGGTTGTTTCCTGCTTAACTGCTGGGGGTTCTGGTATTGGAAAAGAAGGATCCCTGATAGAAAGATCGAAAGGATCCCCTCCGAAAGGACTGGGCGGTCTGACTTCCAAAAAAGGACTGGGGATCTGACTTCCAAAAAAGGAAGGAGAATTTTCTTTTTGTTGTGTGTTTCAATCAGTACGGATCCAGGGAAGGGCCAAACAATCTATCTCCCTCAGGGGGGATGAGGCCAGCTTGGATTTGTGTTTGAAGTCGCTTGCCAGTGTCTTAACCATAGCAAGCGACGCGCTGGGAAATGTGAGGTAATGGCCCTTGATAAAAACTTGACTGCGTAATAGTAGCATCGGCAGAAAATTCAGCAGCTGCCGTAAGTTGGCGATGTCTTGGTGTGCCCTGATGTTAGAAGAAGGAACGTGTTGTTTCAAAAGACGAAGCCATCTAAGAGACCACTGCATGAAGAAGGAGGCGGCCATGGCTTGATCTGATAGCCCATGCGTCAGACTGATGAGCTCTACATAGGGCTAGCTTGACCCGTTTTATCTCCGGCTTTAAGGCTCTCAGTGCCTCACTGGAATTAGAGGGGACACTAAAGCCCCTATAGGCTCATCTACCTCGGCGGTAGGTACCAGTAATTTTGTAAAATCAGGGTCCAAGTTGAAATATTTCCTTTCATGTCCAGTTGGGGAGGTGTATACCGCTGCAGAAGCCACTGCTCTGCACCAGGTCCGAAAACATGGGTGGAACTGGAATTACCTCTGCTTCAACTACCGGTTGGTTGAAGATCTTGTTCCTCTGGTCCCTCCCCTGAAGGGTCAAGTGTGTCAGATGGTTTTGCTTGTTTTAGGCCTGCAATGTTCTTTGCCTTAAAACAAAGAGAGATTTGAAAAGCTGTGGCCGGAATAAAACCTGTAAAAGCAGGCTGACCAGAATAAGACCTTCATCCTCAGACATTTCCCCTTCTAAGGGCTCGCTTCTGACAGGGGCTCGCTATCATGCACTGATACCCAATTCAGACTTGGCCATTTGAAATATTTCATCTTCCTCTCCTCCTCCTCCTCCTCCCTCCTCCAGCCCTTGGAGGGAGGGTCTCCTCCTGTAAATGTACCTGTGGTTGGTGTTGCTCCGACCTGGGTCAGTGACCTCAAGTGGTTGGGGCTTTGGTCGTTAGCCATAGGGTAAGGTCTGGACATACAGCATGTTGGAGCCCCGCTGCAATCCCTTGGTGAATAACCATCTCCATCCAGGCTTTCATCCTTTCTGGGACCTCCTCAATGAAACTGGTTCACCCTGGCGAGGACCAGCGGCTGTCGGAGTGAATGTGGCTTTCAGGGGCCCATCTGGTTGGTGTTCCAGATAACTTGGACCTGGTTGTCCTTGTGGAGTCAAGTGCGCCTGAATGAAAGGAGAGATCTAGGGGAGGAGTGAGGGTGTGAAGAAAACTGAACGGACTGGAAAGAGGAGGCACCCCTGAGAGTATAGCGTGGACCTCCTTTCGAGAGTATGCCTAGTACTAATTTGCTTTGGTAAGACCTTTATGGCGGCTTCCCTTTCTGAGGCTTTAGAATTTCCACTTCGTGGGTTATTGATTTGGCTTTTGCCTTCAAGCAAGGGGCCTGAGAGGTGCTACCATCTGCCATTTTGATTAAAAGGGTTCTTGTATTTTCTTATCTATCATTGTCAAGTTACACAGAGCAACAATGTATCAGATTAGAGATAAGCAAATGGGGCTGGCATTTGAAAAAATGGTAATATGTAATACTTACTGTATATGAAAGCTTTTTAAAAAAAGTTTGATGAATAATAGTTGTGGAAAATATTCTGATATATCTAGCCATAGATAAATTAGATTCACAAAATGAATGTGATCTAAAAGCAGTAGATTCACTGGTAAGAAATATGACCAGACTTAGTCTGTATTTACAGACTTAGAATTCACAGGCTTAGAACTAAATGAGTCAATCCCATACACCTTCAAGCCTGCACTGTTTTACTATAGCAGAAACCTGACTTAGTGGAAAAGTGATAAACTGGCTTTTGCTAAGAAGATTGAATGAGATTGGGAGTGGACTTATCATATTTAGTTGCAAAGTAATTCCATCTGGATTTCTGGGGGAAGAAGGACAAAATTTGGAGTCTGACCTTATATTTAACTAGAGAACAATTGATTTGACATGGTATTAAGAAAGAAATGTGGATATTTGATTCAGGACAAATCATTGTTCAGATGATTTGGGCAAAGATAAGATTACCACAAAATGGTAATTTTCTATGAGTTGATTACAGTAAATGTTTGCTAACAGTTTTGAAACTTTAATCTTATTATTATTGTTCTTCCTGTTAATTATTTGGTCATATTTGGATGTCAGGCTAATAAATTACAAATAGATTTAGTAGTTTAAAATTTTGGTTGCCTGTTTCACAACTGGTGGGAAGCTAATATTGCTGTAATATATTAATCAGTATTCAACGAAGAGGGATAATGTGTTTCTCTCTGTATGTGTTAAATGCACTTTTTAAATATCTTGTTTGTTTTCAGTTTTTTGTGTTTGTTTTTTTAAAGAAAAGGTTTTTGGTATATAAATATAAAAGGTATTTATATTTCGAAGTTCAACTGTTTTTGAATAAAACAAAAATAGAATAAAAAACCAGTATCAATTTTTTTCCATTTTTTTTCTGGAATGTTTTTCAAATTCACTGTCTAGCTTTTACCCTAGCATTCCCTGGTTATCTTCCACCAAAACATTAATCAAATCCAACCAATAGAAGAACAAGGGCTATGCAATAATATTCAGTGTCAGGCCAATATCACATAATGGTAAAAACCTAATAGTGCAGCAGCATAACAAGGAAAGAAAAAGTCTGCCTTTTGAATTCATGTCCTTCTCTTTTCCATTTACCACAATTTGGCACTTATCCAGTTATCTTGGACTCTAATATCATTACCATCTTACACAGATGATGTATTTAATTAACTTTTGCAGAATCTAGGTAACAAAGGCAAAATGTTGCTAACTTTAACCCTAATCCATATCATTGAAGGATATTTCTGCCTTTGAATCTGATTCCATTTATTTCAGCGTAAACCAAATTAGGCTTATGCCTTTTTACACAGCTAAACATTTCTTTAAAAATCAGTTCTAATTCTTATTTAAAGCTAACCATTAACTCAGAGATAAATCAAAGTTAAGGGAAAAAGGAAAACTGTAATGCTATTGGGGGGGATTCTAAATCTCTGTGAACTCCTTATTTGGGTTTTCTGATTTTATATTGTTATTGTGCCATAATAAAAGGAGCTCCTAAATATCTTTATGGGATGAGGAACAGATTGCAGAATTACATAAAGAATGAGCACTCCATTGCATTTGCACTGCCTCTGATGTTCTTGTAGTCACCTCTTTCTTATATTTAAGAATATTAGGTATTTGCCTGTCTCAAAATATTAATTTAATAATCATGTTTTGTTTTTAAAATCATAATGTTTACTTTCCTACTAGTTAATATAAGTCAGGTTTCTCTGTAAGATTTTTTTAAAATTATAAAACCTGCTTTTCCATTCAGATGAGATATGCACTCACTATTTCCTCCACGATTATTCTTACTTAATATAGACGTTTTCAAAACCAATGAGGGAGAAAAAGATAAAACAAGCTTCTCTTCAATATTTTATGACCAAACCCTACCCTTGTACTTCTGATGCATGCTCAGTCAATCTTCTTTAATGTTCTTGACACATCTCTTCAGCCTTTTTAGCACATCAAAAAAGCAAATGAAATATGGAAGCAAAGGTCTCCCCATTGTCAGCCAAATCTCTCTCCCCCGCCCTCCTCTCATACACACACACACTATCTTGCTCAATAACTTTGCATATGGAAACAGCACTCAATTTACAACACAGATTAATGAGGCTACAGCCATATAATGTCCAGGAAAATTTGTTTTGAACAACTCAGAGCTTTTTATACTTGTTTGGTAACAATTCCCATCCTGTTAAGGCAACACAATGGTCGTACATGATAGGCATTTTCAACCAACACAATATTATTCAATGCATTAGTAGGAAATACCGTAACTTGTGCAGTTAATACCAGAACTACAGAAATACTGAAAAAGAAGGTTATTACTACTTATATGTTTTGTATTTCCTTTAAGCAGTTACTGAGGATGCATGGCTCTCTCCATATTTTACTTTACAGCTGTTATGATGAAATAATTTGATGAGATTTGGGAGAATCCTCTTGCAGTGGGGTTGGGGCTGAATTGTCACATTCATTGTTTAAATGTCAGACTAGAGATGTACAATATTTTACCCCACTGATGTGCTGCACTACAACTCTCAACATCCCTTCCTGTTGGACACAGGAGTTGATGGATGTTAGAGTTGATGGATGTGGCAACTTGTGGAAGTGTAGATGTGTGAGTATATGATTAGGGAATATTAAAGGAAGAGTTATAATTTGCTGCTGGCTTTTAAAAAATAATTTTACTACATTATTTAACATAAACAAGCAATTACATTAATATTAGCAGTCAAGAACAAATTTAACAAATTTCATTTCATGTAAAATTTCATTTCATGTAAAATACACATTTTAACTAAACTATACAGGAAAAAGGAGGAGGAAGAGGAGAAAGAAGAGATATGGTTGCAATATTGGATTGGGTTCAGAACCAGGAAAACCCAACAAAAATAGCATTAAAAGTATTGAATTTGCTAAAATGAAAGCTACATTTCCCCCCTCAAAAATATTTACTTTTAAATTGGAAAAGTCATCTTCCATAATAATGAGTAATGGGAGCACTGGAGGGAAGAAAGAAACATTTTGATTGATTGATTGATTGATTTGTGTAATTTTCCATTATGGAGGATGATCTTAAATTCAGGGTCATCTCTTTTATGGGTGAATCAGCAGTTCAAATAGGAAGGCTCTTATTTCCTTTCACTTCAGCCTCCTGCTCACTATCTTGACAGCTGATGTTGTCTTTGGCTCTCGCCCCCTTTCTGCTAAGCCTTCTGCTCTGAACAGCTCAATTACAGAAGAGAACCCCAACAAAGATTAATAAAAAAAAAACCATGCATTTACAAAATTAAGCTTCTGTGAAAGCAAACAGAGCACAAACATACCACTGAACATGTGGATTGTTATAAAAATCACAGTTGAGCATGGTCTATTTGCCACAGTGTTATTTGTCACTGATGTATGTAATTATCATCTCTGGATGCCATTCTAAATCTCAGGTCTTCATGTTTATCCTTGTTTTCTCCATGCAGAAGAGTTATTTCTGTCTCAACCAGCCATTTAGGTTGTCTGAAATCTGAACTTGGAATGTATTTGTGGTGAACAAAGAAAGCTAGTCTCTTTTGGAAGAAATTTGAAGTAATTGGATTCCCATAAAGATACAGCTGCTTTCCATAAGACAAAAAAGACAGCAAAACTTGGAAGTTTGTCCCACAAGAAGAGGGTTAAAATTGTTCTGCCCTAGCTATTTCCAGAATATATCTGCAGTTATGCAGATGTTTTTTCTTAAAGTTTGGAAGAATTTTGTATATAGGTGAAATATAATGAAATAAATTATTCTGCATGTTGTTCTTGATTCCTGGAGCCAAACAGAAATCTCTACCAGAGAAAAAAGAATCAGTAAGAAAGTAAATTCAAGCATTATAATAATGACTTGTTGGAATAAGCTTGGTTTATAGATCATTTGCAATTAATGATTTGCTGGCTTGGACAATAAAATGAGAAGTGGTTAACTAGTTCCTCTTTAAGGTTATACCAGAAGAGGAGAAAGGAAACAATGCAATCTCAAATTTTGATAAACCAGACTGGCCCCTGAATATACAGGTTGAGAAAGGGTAACTTATCATACGAACTTATCATATGAACCATGTCATTGAGACTGTTTTATTTTTCTTATCCAGTATCCCAAAATATTTAGAAAAAAATCCTCAGAGAGAAAAATAAGATAATTATACACTATGTAACTTTCCTTTTGACCTTTCTCTTCACAATAAATCTGCCAAAATATTGTTACCAGAGGAAATTATTCACCTCATTCTTTTTTGTTAAATGTAATTCAAAAAAAATTTGGATTCTGACACATTGCTGGATATTTTTGTCTCTCTCTCTCTCAGTGAATCATTCCAACCGGAAAGTTCTATGCAGTAATATTTTGGAATCAAGAAATATACTCGCATATATTTCTCAGAAGCATCCAGTTTCGGTCTTCTAGTCCAATTTATGGAGCCTGCTGTGGGGATCTTCCCGTTTTAGGAAACTTCAAAGTTCTCCATGCAAGTAGCAATTATTCAAGACTTTTGAAAAGACAAAAAGAAATAATCCACTCTCACAAGAAGCCACCATTTAGGTCACTACAAATCTTCTTAACGTGGTTTTGTTTTTTTCTCAGTATTCAAATAGCTTGCAAAAAGATAAAAGATTAGCTGTGCTGGTTTGTCAGAAGCAGAGGAAGTGTCTGAAGAACTGTCTTCAAGGTTTTGTCTACCTCTCATCTTTCCCATAAAGCTTGTTTAGTATGCTATCACACATATAAATATCTTCTCTTTTTCTTAGAGAAGAGATGGTGCAAAGGTAGCATTCCCGATAGCCCTTATTTCAATATACCTTAACCTCATGAAATAATGCATCCACAATGCAACATAATTGTTAGTAACTGGAAAAGGGGTTGTCTTGCAAAAATTTCTTGCGGAAATTTTGAGCAGTTCGAGAACCAGCAAATACCATCTCTGACTGGAGATTTTACAGTATCCTTCCCTTGCCCCGCCCACCAAGCCCTGCCCACAGAACCGGTAGTAAAAATTTTTGAATCCCACCAGTGCCCTGACTTATAACAGTTCAGTTTTAGTGACTATTCAAAGTTACAAAAGCACTTTCAACCACTGCAGCATCCCCATAATCAGGTGATCAAATGTAGATGCTTGGCACCTTACTCATATATATGATGGTTGCAGTGTCCCTAGGTCATGTGACCACCTTTTGCGAACTTCTGACAAGCAAAGTCAAATGGAGAAGCCAGATTCACTTAACAACCAAGTTACTAACTTATCAACTGCAGTGATTCTAGTGATTCACTTAACAACTGGCAAGAAAGATCAAAACGGGGCAAAATTCACTAAACAAATGTTTCACTTAGCAACAGAAATTTTGGGTTCAGTTGTGGTCATAAGTTGAGGACCACCTGGCAAACTCTGCCTACACTCTGGAATTCTATCCTGATGCTCAAGGGGCTCAAGGTTGACTTCACCTTTCATCCTTCCAAAGAAAGAGACCCAGACTGTCCCGCTACCAGGTTGTGACCTAATTGCCACCGGACCGTGTGAGTGACCAGCCAGTGCATGCATATCCACACATGCACACAGCCCCACTTGTGCAAGCATTGCCACAAGCATTCTGAGCAGTCATGGCCACATTTGTGCGAGTCTGACTGTGGGCAAGCTCATTACAGGCAGTTGCAGCCCCACTTACATGAGCCTCGTTGTGGTCACTTGTGGCCCCAGTGACGTGAGCATCATCATGAATGTCACAGGCGCACAAATCCATACACATGCACCTGTCCATCTCACAAAATCATTCCCTCTTCCCCACCCCTCCAGGCCACCAATCTGGAAAGATTGGGGAACTCTGTTGTAAACCACCCAGAGAGTGCTGTGAAATAGTATATAAGTATATATACTAGTAAATATATTGTTATTGCTATTTACTGAGCATTTTGATCAAAAGATTACATGCTGTCCATGTTATACTAGGTGTTATCAAAGTGACAGCTGGCATTTATAGTTCAAACACATCTACACAATGCTGTACACCTAATAGCAAGGCTCTTTCAGTTAATTAAAATATTCCACTCGAAGAAAAGTAGATAAAATTCGCAATTTTATTTTTTTCCTCAGTTTTTCATTCTTTAATCTTACATTAATTTCTCTTTTATATTAGCGGGCAACTATTTTAAGGGCATAAAAAATTTCACATACATTTTGGTGAGTATATTTTTACAACCTGTTTTTCTTAATATGCATGTTGTTGTATTATTTACACCAATACATAATATATTTATTGGATGGCTACTCACAATTCTGAAAGGTGCAAATATAAAAAAAAAATGTTCTAGTCAGTTCAGCTATTAGTGAGAAATTATGAACTAAATACCAGTAGCCCTCACAGTTGGGCTACCACAGTTGGGACTGGAACTTCCATTGCTAAGCAATGCAGTTGTCAAGACTCTGACTAATGAATCCAAACAAATCAGAACTTTGAGACGTGGCTCCTTCTTAAGCCCATGTCACACTGCACCAACGGATGGAAAGAGGATGTAAAACAGAGAAAAACGCTTGCCATCCATTGGAAAACACGATGCATCTGTTGTATACTCACTGCATACGTTTTTCATACTCTCTATCCTTCCAGCATCTGTCTCCTGAGATTTCATCCACTCAAAAAGTTTTGAGCTGCACAAAACTTTTTGAGCAGATGAAGTATCCAACGCTCGTTCTACATCCGCTACACATATGTAAAACAAACATTCTACATCCATTACACGTCCCTGTATCCGCTCGGCATTCCGCTGCGCATCCGCACAACTCGCATCCGCTCGAGCGGGAAAACGGAAGAGGAGAAGGTGAAAATGGACGCGGAACGTCCGCGCAGCATCAGTAGCACGGACATAGAAAGGATGTAGAGCGGATGCAGCTCACATACAAGCATTTAAAACGGAAAAAACGTTCGTATAGGGGACGTATCTCGATATTTAGGATGTCTAGAGGATGTCTAGAGGATGCAGAAGGACACCAAGCGGAAAACCGATATTTCTATAAAAAAGGGGAGGAAATCACCTGGATCTCACTTTCAGTCTAGCAGCCTTGCTGTGCAGACCTCTTCAGCCTTGCTCTTGCTCTTGCTTCTTCCAACAGCATCCAGTCATTTCCACCATGGATCGTCGGCACACTCCTTTTGGTAGCCGCCATCATTCTACAACATGGCGAAGCCTCTTCAGGCTTTTTCACCTGTTCTACGCAAGGAAAAGGAGGCATCCAAGAAGTGTGTGGGTCCGAAGATGGATCGGCGAGAAGAGCCGAGTACGGACTGTATAACAAGCTGATGGTGGAGCTGAGGGAACGAAGACCCTCAGGGCATTCCAGAACTTCATGAGGATGCCGCCAGCCATGTTTGACAAAGTTGTGAGCTGCTGAGACCCAGGCTTGACCAAGGCAAACACCCAACTACCAGCCCAGCCTGGACCCTGGGCTGAAGTGGCACTGACTCTGCACCACCTGGCCTCCGGACCACGTACAGGAACATCAGTATGCCTGGAGAGGTGCCCACAACACACAATCCAGCATTGTGGTCAGAGAAGTGCTGCAGGCCATCATCCGAAGAATACCTGGAGAGGCTCCTCCAGTGCTCCACCACTGAAGAAGGCTGGAAGAAAGTATGCAGAGCAGTGGTATCAGAAGTGGAACTTCCCCCACACCGTTGGAGCCTAAGATGGGAAGGCACATGCCTGCAAAGCTCCACAAACTCAGGTGTCCACTTATCACAACTACAAGAGCTTCTTCAGCATCATCCTCTTTTGCCATGTTCGAATGCTGACTACAAGTTCATGTACTCGATGCTTCAGGCAACGGGTCAGCTTCAGATGCCCAGGATATACAATGCCAGTCACCTCAAGGAGGGGGTTGGAACGCAACCTCATGCAGGGCTTCCCAGATCCAGACCTCCCTGCCCAACGGATACCGCAACGCCAAAGATGTGGGGGGCCCCTACACATCGTGGGGATGACGCCTTCTCCCTCAGAACTACCTTATGAAGCCCTACACTTCCAGATGCCTCACCCGTGGAAGAGAGGAATCTCAACTACAGGGCTGTCCAGGGGCAAGACGGGTGGTGGAGAACGCCTTATGGCATCCTAGCCAACAGGTCCCAGGTACTTCCTCACCATTATGCAGCATCGCCCAGAGACCGTGAGGAATATCGTGGAAGCTTGCTGCATCCTGCACATGCGCACCCGCTACCCAGCGGGTGTGCATCCCTGCAATGCGCAAACCGCTACCCGCGAGGTGTGATTCCTGCACATTGCGCACCCGCTACCCAGATCTGTTGCAGAACAGGCTCGTGGACCGCCAACAAGGCAATGGGGAACAATGGAGCCTTGAGTGAATGGAGCAAGACTAAACCTGTATGTCCATTTCTTTTACTATAAATACCCACAGGTATCCCTGCCCATCCCACAGGTATCCTTACCCATCCCACAGCTACCTCATCCCACAGCTATCCTTTTCCATCACCACCAGCAGCTATCCATTCCACAAGTATCCTTACCCATCCACACAAGCATGCAGGCTTATAAACCATTTCTAAAAGTTTCCACCAGGACTTTATTTAATAAAAAGAACTGAACTGTCAGCAGAGCTCCATTCAAAATCCAGGAAAGAAATACTTAGACTCTTTAGTTTAGAGAAAAGATATCTTTTTACTGAAAGGTGAAGTGTAGCAACCAAAGAATTCTGAATCTGAGGGAAATTAGGCATGCAATTCACATAAATACAAAGTGATGGAAATGTTCCCACCCCCAATAGTCCAGATGACACTTCCAATTAGAAGTTGTGAATAGGATCATGTGGGCATCTTTCAGGTGATGATGAAGCCTCTGTCCGTTGACCTTGCGCATATTTTGATACACGGGTTGCAGTTGCGCAGAGAAAAGAAAGCTAACGAGGAAATAGAAACCTAACTCTATTGTATGCTTCCCCCCCCCCCATTTTACCACAACAGAAGAATGTCACACTCCAGCTCACTTCCCAGACTTTTTCCTTCCTCCCTCCCCCCCCCCCATATTTTCTTATGACAGCCGAAAATGCAAAGCAAGTGGAAGAATCTTGAAGGCTGACATTCAGCCCTCCTAGAAAAAGGAAAACCTCAGTCCTAAGAGGAGAGAGGAGAAAATATAAGACAATTATTAATCATCAGCAATTACAAAACAATACACTCCTAAGGCTTATCAGGATACTTGAACGAAATGCTTTGATAAACTTAGGGGTTTAACGTCGGTTTCGTTAACCCTATTCGGCTTGCGAAGAAGGGAAATGTTTCCAGGCTACAATATACTGGAGCCGACCCCTTCATTTGCGGGAGTCCAGAATTTCTTTAACTTCAAAATGTTGTTCACCTTCAATCAGTATTGGTATGGGAGGGTCAGCTTCGATGGGTTTTAATCACAAGTACGTTCAGGTTTGAGCAAAACTACATGGAAAACCGGATGAATTCGTCAAAGAGTTTTGGTAAGTTCAGCTGGGACTGTTACAGGATTTATAATCCGTTCAATCGTGAAAGGACCAACATACTTAGGACCAAGCTTCTTTGACTTTTGAGTGGTCACTGCAGGTATCTGGTGGAGAGGAAAACCTTGTCGCCCCACTTTATATTCTTTCTGTGGGGATCTTTTCTTGTCTGCAAAGTTTCTTATGAGCTTGATGGGCCTCATCTAATGCTTTGCGTGTCACTGCCATTTAAGTTTGGAGATGAGTTATCCATTCATCCAACAAATGGATGTTAGGTTTTTCACGAGGAAGTTCAGGTATGGGGGAACTAACTTTAATCTTGTCCTCCACCTTTAAATGGAAAATCCAGTACTACTTGTGTACGGAGTTGTTATATGCCACTTCGGCAAAATGGTAGTAATTCGGACCAGTTATCTTGTTGATAATCTTATGTAACATCTAAGATATTGTTCTAGCACAGCGTTAGGCCTCTCACAGCCCCCATAGTTTGGGGTGGTGGGCGAGCTTAACCCCTGGGCGGAGCCTATTAACTTTCAGGAACTCTTTCCAAAAATTGAGGTTAAACTGGACCCCTCTGTCAGAGATTATGCATTCCAGAACGCCATTGTAACCTATAGATATGTGAAATAAACAGTTTAGCCAGCGTCTTTAGCAGAGGGAATCTTGGAACAAGGTATGCAAAGCTGTACTGTTTGGAAAACAATATCAGTGCACTACCCAGATGACCGTGTTTCCACCACTTTCGGGTAATTCTACTACATAAAGTCCATAGAGATTTCTTTCCAGGGAGTCATTGGTCTAGCTACATTTTGTAACAATCCTACGGCTTACCAGGAGGTCTCTTTGCCGAAGCACAAATTGGACAAGGCTAGCTACATAAGCTCAATGTCCTCTTTTAAAGAGGCCACCAGAATTGCCGCTTAACCAGATGTAAGGTCTTCACAAATCCGAAGTGGCCAGCTGATTTAGAATCCTGAGCCTGTTGTAGTATTTGGCTCCTCAGCACCTGTGGAAACATACAACTGGCCCCCACCCAAGCCAAACCATCTCTAATTGTATAAGTCACTTGAATGAGCCAGGAACCACTCGTCCAGTTTTAAAGTGCTTTTAATTGTTCGGTTAGTCATTCGATAAACACATCTTTGGTTCTTCCTTTGGGCTCTGGTGATCACTGGGGCGGCTAGATGTTTTGGCTGAGACAATTGGCTTATCACCTTCCTGGCGCATTACTATTATATTGAGGTAAGTCTAGAGAGAGCATCCGCCCATGAAGTTCTTCCCCCCTGGAATTGTACTTCAATGAGGAAATTGAATCGCTTGAAGTACTGGGCCCAGCGAACGTGCTTAGGGGACAGCTTCTGAAGCGTTTTTAAAGCTTCCAGATTCTTATGATCAGTCCATACCTCAAACGGGTGTTTTGCTCCTTCCAGGAAATGTCTCCAGGTCAGCAAGGCCCAATGAACTGCAAAAGCCTTTCTTTCTCCAGACGGCCATCATCTTCTTCTGTTTCAGAAGCTTAAGCGGAAGGTATACGCACAAGGCTGTAAGGTCCCTTTCTCCATTGATTTGAAGTAATACCGCTCCAATAGCCACATCACTTGTATCGGCTTGAATCACAAAAGAGTGTCCATATCCGGGCGTGTTCAGCACTGGTTCTGCAGCAAAAACAGTCGTTTTAGCTTTTCAAAAGCGGCTTGGCACTCCATGGATTACTCCAGCGGCTTTTCCTGGCCTTGGCTTTCACCTCCCCTTTGTTTTCAAGAGATTTGTGATGGGCATTGCTATCTAGGCAAACATCGGGATGAATGCCGGTAAAAATTTGCAAATCCCAAAAAAGCTTTTGAAGTTCCGTGCTGGCCACTCCAGAATGGCACGCACCTTCTCTGGATTCATCTCTATGCCTTCAGATGAAATGCGATATCCCAAATAGTCAATTTGCTTGGTGGAATTCACCACTTTGACAATTTAGCATACAACTTACGGGCACGCAGTTTCTGTAGAACCGACCGCACTAAACTTCACAATGTTCATCCAGGGTCTCATGTAGAAAGGCAATATCATCACAGATAAACCAGAAACCCCCCCGTATAAATGTTCACTGTAACACTTGATTGATCATTTGCATCAGTACAGCTGGGCCCCTGTAAACCAAAAGGAAGAACGATGAATGGAAGCAACCCATGAGGGCAGTTTAAAAGCGGTCTTCCACTCATCCCTTCCTTAATCGAATCCAGTAGTACGCTTCTCTCAAATCCAACTTCATGAAAATCTTTCCCTATCGCTAAATGGCCAACATGTCCTTCATCAAAGGAAGGGGGTACACGATTTCCACAGAAGTAGCATTCAAATTTCTGTAATCCACCATCAAGCGTTTGGAACCATCTCTTCTTTTTCCCGGACAACACTGGGCCGCTACCCGGGGGTCTAGCAGGTGATGAAACCCACGTTCCTGATTTTTATCTATAAACAATCTTAGCTCTTCCAATTCCCGTGGGCATTGAGTACAACTTTTGGTTTTCGGGAGCTTCACCCCAGGCAAAATCTCAATAGCCACAGTCTGTTGCGCGGTGAGGCGGAAGCTCATCCGAGGCCTTCTCACTGACACACTTCTTTTAAATCAACTACTCTTTTGGAATTTTCTCCTCATCTTTCATGGGCTCAGTACCCGTGGAAGCTATTTCAAGTAGGTCCTCAGGGCTTCGGCTGGGATCTGGCCCCCTCTCGGTTGCTGCTTTTGTGCGTATGCACAACAAACCCCTTCTCCAGTAACCTGGGGGTTCCATTTCTGGAGCCAGGGCAATCCCAAGTATTAATGGTTGCTCCATCCCAGGGACACAATAAAAACACAGGTGCTCATCATGCTCTCCCATGACCATTTCTATAGGTTCCGTGACAAAACGGGTGGGGCAAACCTCCAGCACGACTGATCCATCTAGTTGGCAAAAGGAAATGGGCATCTTCAAAGGTTTAGCTTTAGGCCCATTCTTCTTCACTACTTTCCGTGTTGATTTAACACCTTTGTGCACCAAACCCAAAATCTAACAGGCTAGCATTTTCCCCTTCGACCCCTGAATTGGGTACCCTCAAACTTCACCAGAATGGTCATAGGGCCCACGCTTGGACTTACCAGGAAGTCGTCTTCCGAGTCAGAATCTCCTCCTTTCAGGTCACTGGGGCTTCTGATTACTCTTCCTGCGGGAGGGGCGACCTCTTGCTGTCTCTTTCGACTTTAGTGCCGTTTCGCAGGCTTCACTGGGGACTTTTCAGGTTTCTTTCCTTCCTTTGGCGCCCCCTTTGCTCCAGCTTGACTCTGCAGTTCTACAGCCCGGTGACCTTCCTTCCCGCATTCGAAACAGGCCGAGGGTTGGGTCTTGCCGCCACTCCTCCCTTCTGAGGTTTTAGGAGCCTCTTGAGGGCGTGGGGGGGAAAAACTTGCTCCACCCATAACCTCCCGCCGTTTACTTTTGGATTAATTCAATCTCCACTTCTTCTGCCAGCAAGTACCACATGCAAGTCATTGGGTTCTCTTCTAGCAGTGGCATCTCTGGTACACATCTTCATTTAAAAACCATTTTTAAACAGTTCATCAGGGCTTCTTGGGGCCAGCCTCGGAAATGCTGGCTAACTGTCTGAATTCTTGGGTGTAATCAGCCACTGACCTCCGCCCCTGTTTTATGGTTTCATCCTAATTCGGGCCTTGCGCTCATGCCAGTGGGTCCTCAAACCTAGCCCCACAGTGCGCCATAAATAGGTTATAATTCAGCAACTGAAGAGCATTATCATTATGCAAAGTCACCATCCCACTCTTGCCGCTATTCCCTCCAGAGCCCTGGTAACACACCTCACGTTGGCTGCTTCTGAGGAAAATCCTCCCATACTCTTCCATATGGCTCCAAACTTGAGCTAGGAAAAATCCCAAGGCTTTTGGGATCCCCCTCGTATTTTTATTTCTTAACGGAGGGCAGCCTAGGAGCTCTACGCCTTCTAGGAATCACACCTCCCGCTGAAGGCCCCGGGACTGCTGGTGGATCGGTTGATTTATGGGAGAGGGAGCTGCTCTGCTTCTTCTGGCTGAGGCTACTTCCCCTCCCCCTTCATACCTTTGTGCAGCTTGGAGTTGTTCAAAGGCTTCATCAAGGACTTTTCCTGGCTTGATTCAGTTAGGAGTTCCTCTTTTCCTTCTCTTTGCCACGGCTCCTCCTTTTCCATTCCGGCGGGTAGTTGTGACCCCGGGGGGGGTCCTTCTCCGGATCTTTCCACCCAACCCCCACCGACCATCTGGGCTTCACAGTCTGGATCTTTCCAGACTGAGCTCTGCTAGCGATTGGCTTCCTGCACCAGCAAAGAATCTTGTCCTCCAATGGCTCCCAGATCCCTCTTGGTCACTATTTGAAGATGACATGATGTCCAGGCCCCCCTCAGAAGAAAATTGGGTATTCTCTCCGAGGTGGGCAGGTGGAGGAGATTCAGAATAATGTCAGGCGGAGCTCCATTCAAAACCAGGAAAGAAATACTTAAGACTCTTTTAGTTTAGAGAAAAGATATCTTTTACTGAAAGTGGAAGTGGTAGCAACCAAAGAATTCTGAATCTGAGAAATTAGGCGCGCGAATTCACATATAGAAAGTGATAGAAATGTTCCCACCCCCAATAGTTCAGATGACACTTCCAATTAGAAGTTGTGATAGGATACATGTGGGCATCTCAGGTGATGATGAAGCCTCTGTCCGTTGACCTTGGCATATTTTGATAGACGGGTTGCAGTTGCGCAGAGAAAAGAAAGCTAAGCGAGAAATAGAAACCTAACTCTATTGTATGCTTCCCCCCCCCCTTTACACAACAGAGAATGTAACACCTCCACGCTCACTTCCCAGACTTTCCCTTTCCTCCCTTTCCCCCCCCATTCTTATGACAGCCGAAAGATGCAAAGCAATAGTAGAAGATCTTGAGGCTGACAAGTGTGTGAAGCAAAGATAACCTTTATTAATAACAAACTGTAGGACTTTATTAAAAAAGCAAAAGGAACCAAGAAAATGTGTCCCAAGCAAAGATAAAGTCAACGGGTAAACAACCCAGTCTTTGGCAATGTTCTCAGTCACTCTGAGGCGGCCCCATGGTCTCAGGGGTGAAGGGTCCAGGGCTGTGGAAGTGCAGTGGTGCTGGTCTGAGACACCATTGGGGTGCCTGGCCCCGAGAGGACAACAGGGATGGTGTGTGTAGGAAGCTCTCAAGAGAAGCTGGCTCAGTCCCGTGATGTTGAGAGGCCCTTCCTCCAGGACATGGGATGTCAGTCCAACACTGATGATGACAGATGTTCTGAGCTGGGCTGGCTGTGGGGTGGAGAAGGAGGAGTGTAGTGAGGCGTCAATGGCATCTGTGGTGTTGGTGGCATCTGTGGCGTCTGTGGTATCGGTGGTATCGGTGGAACCTGTGGTGTGCGATGTACCTGTGGTCTGGACTGGAAAGGGCTGCCTGCTGCTTGGAACTCCTAGTAGCCGTAGCCCTGGTAGTGAGGGGCTGTTTGAAAGCCTTGGAAGAGGCTGTTGACATCGGCTGGGGTGGAGGAGCAGACCTGGAGTGCGTCAGAGCAGTGCAGCTGGGCCTGGAGGGGTGGTGCAGAAGACCTGTGATCCTCTCCTTGATCACCTGGTACTTGTGGATGGCATTTCCATGAGGGTCTGGTTCACGTAGATGAGGAAATGCTTTCTGTTAGAGGATGGTATGTCGAAGGTGTACCAGCTGAGAGATCTACGCTGCTCTTGATGGTGTCCCCTGATCTCCAAGAGGACAGTGTGGCTCTGCGCCTCCTGTCTGCCTCTCTGCCTGCTTTCTGTGGAGGTGGAGCTGGGGTGGATGTGGGTTGGTCTCTGGTGACGGTGGCCTCTTCTTGCTACATCTGCGTCAGGGGATCCTCCATGTTGCTCTGCACGGGGAGTGCAGCTGTCGGGGGGGTCTCCGTCGTGGGGCACTCCAAAGATACCTGCCTGGACACAGGAGCTGACTCTTGGCCAGAGAAGGATGGCTGGCTGTGGGCTGGCTGTGAGAGAGGGTTGACAGAGAGGGGCTGCTCCTCGGTGGCGGCATGCTCACCTTCCAAGAACTTTTGCCTGAAATAGGTCTTCCCGGTCGGTGAGCTTGACCGCGGCCTGGCCAGACTTCTTCAGGTGCAGCTTCCCATACCACGGTGTGCATTCTCTTCCACCACCCAGGAGGCCATCCGAATGTGTAGCCCAGGCTCTCCGCCTTCTCTCTCCAAGCCGCCTGCTTCCGCTTTGGTGTCTCGATAGAGCCTGTTGCCCTTCTCCAGAGGTACTCGTTCTCCCTCAGCCATTGAGGCACCTCCTCCTCATGTTCCTCTGCAATGGAGTACTGTCTCCTCTCACCCTTTTCTTGCGATTGCCTCTTCCTCCCTCTGGCCGCCCTTCTGGGCCCTCTCAGCAGGGCTTTGAGGTTCTAGGGGCTGGTCCACCACACCAGCAGCAGCAGCAGTAGAACCAGCGCAGCACCAGCAGAGTCAGCACCAGTAGAAGCACCAGCACCAGGAGCAGCACCAGCAGAAGCACCAGCAGAGTCAGCACCAGCAGCAGAAGAAGCAGCAGAAAGCAGAGTCAGCGCCACGGGTGGGATGGTCGTCCTGTCCTTCTTGCCAGGGCTGGCAGGAGTATGGCACAGGCTTCCTCTTCTTTCCGCATAGTTGTTTTGGCTGAAGATGTTGTCTGGCAGCAGGTCTTCCCTGATGGTTGACCTGCTTGCGAGCTGCTTCCCTTTATAGCTGCGGGGCTGACGCAATGCATCCTCCTCGCATGCGCAGTGAACGCTTTGTATCCGCATATGCATCTGCTAGGCGTCCGGTGATGCATCACGCATCGCTCGGCATCCGCCTTCTGCATCTGCCTCCTTCCGCTCACGTTCGCTTCGCTTTGTTCTCCCATGGAAAGCCCTGCGGATGTGTTCATCTGCTTCCATCCGCTAGGCTTCCGTTGAGCATCCGCTTAACATCCTCGCTACGTCCTCCCCACGTCCGTTCCTTTTCGTTGTTGTCTGTTCTCTTTATGCAAATTTGGGGCACTTTTGAGAGCAGATAACAATGGATGAAAAATTTGCTCGTCCGCTGTGTCCTTTTTACATACGTTTTGCATCCGTCGGCCGATGTGACCTAGCCTTTAAATATCCTCTTTATTGAGTACATCAAATTGACACAGCTTCACTGGAAAACCAATTCTAAATCTTTCCCGCAGTAACAGTATAATTAAACTAGGAAATAACGTCATCCCCAAGTGTCACAGGCCACGTTCACCAATTAGGTTTATTGGCGGGGTTTTCAGACACTCCTTCCCCAACCTTATCTGTTGCCAGTAGAGATGACCTTGATTCTCATGGGAAAGCTCTTTCTTGTATCTAGTACTGCATCCCAACCTTCTTCTCCACTTCCTCGTCTGTCTGGCAACTAAGGAACAGAAAGATGGCTGCAGCCAGGTTCAGTTCAAAGTTGTCCAATTCAAAGTCCAAAGTTAAGTGGGTCATGCCCAATGCTACAACTTTTCCCATGATCATTAAGCGAATCATAAGGTTGTTAAATGAATGCAGCTTCCCCCATTTGTCAGGAGCTAACTAGGAAAGTTGCATATCATGGGATCCCAGTACATTGCAACTATTGTAAATATATGTTGGTTGCCAAGCTATCAATGTTTGGTATTATATAATTGTTGGGGTGTTACAATGATCAGTCATACAAGGAACATAACTCACTTTTATCAGTGCTGGTATACCTTGAAAAGATCACTAAACAAGTAGTCATAAGTCAAGGCTTATCTGTACATTAATGGTGCCATATACATATATTTTTAGAACTAATCAGAAAATGTTTATCTGAAATAGGCCTTTTATTTGTAGAAAGGAAACCTTGGATTTAACCACAAAATGAAAACAAATAATAAAAATGGCAGTAACTATTTTATATCTATGTGAAATATATACACTCACAAACAAGTACCATGTACAGTGGTAATTCAATATGATCGGACAGGTGATATAAAGTTAAAATCCATCTGCAATAAATTTAAAAATGATTCTTGTTCCTTTCTCCCAATATTTAAAGGAAATATGATTTCTGAAAATTTTTTGCCCAGTACAGAGTACAGAGGTAATCAATTAGTGCAATATGCTTGTTATGATTACGGTATAATGTAGGTACATAAGCCCATAGGGGTAATTTTCAACCTTTAATCTATAATCTTTTAGGGGGGGGGAGTATGAGATAACTCAAATACTATATGTGAATATAGTAAACTTACTCATAGGCAAAAGATTTGGCAAGCAAAAAAAAAAAAGAACAATGACCAAATAAATAATTAAAATTAATGACAACAGCAATTGAATTTCTTGATGATAAATACTGCATACTAATAAGCAAGGAAATGAGTCAGTGATTCTGAACAGCAAAAGCTCTGGTGATTACAAAACAACTGAATTGCTTTCATTAGGCTGTACAAATGGTCCCCGACTTATGAGCCCAAATTTCTGTTGCTAAGAGAGAGATTTGTCAAGCGACAATTTTTCAACCTTTCTTGCCACATTTTTAAGTGAATCGTTCTAATTGTTAAGTTAGTAATATGGTTCTGAGGCCGGGCTTGGCTGTGAGGTGGAGGAAGGAGGAGTGTAGTGGGGCTGTCTGGTCTGCAGCTGAGCGAGGTGAGGCGTCGGTGAAAAACTTCCCCAGAGATTTTACTTGTTAGAAGGTTGCAAAAGGTAATGACATGACCCAGGAATAATGCAACCGTCATAAATAGGAATCAGTTGCCAAGCAGCTGAATGTTAATCACTTAGGGAATCTGCAATGTTAAGTGTGAAAAATGATCACCAGTCACTTTTTTCAATGCCATTGTAATTTCAAATGGTCATTCAACTGTATGTCAAGAACTACCTGTATAAGGTATAGCAATGGCTATTGTTCAAAATACTATCCCATGTTAGAATAGGATATAAAAATGTATGCAGATGGCCAATTTTTCAGTCAACAAATGAAAAATGTGCATCCACAACCTGATCCAATTATTATTCAGCCAACTTAGGTTTGATCAAAATGTTTAAAAAGTATGAATGTTAATTGGATTTCTTTAAAAACCTATTTTTGCTCAATCATTGCAAAAAATTAGAAAAACATACAGTAGAAGGCAAAGAAATAATATTTAAGAATCACCATTTGCACCAGTATGTAGTTATACTCAAAACCAATGGTTAAAATGTTTCCAAAACTATATCATTCAGTTTTCCTCTAGCAATCCATAAGCTAAAATAATCAATTGTTCTTAAACTTTCCTGTAAGCTAGTGGATGAGTGTCATTAACTTCATTTCCTATAAGCTAGTGGATGAGTGTCATTAACTTCGTTATGAAGTGTTCACCAATATTCAAAGAACTTATAACTAATTGCTGGTAATAATAATCCACAACCTTTCTAATATAAACACAATTAGTTATTGGAAAAAGGAAGGAAGACTACATAGAGAAAGCTAGATAAAGTATGAAGATTGTGAAGGAGTACAAAACAGAAGAGCAAAAGGATAGGTTGCAATGCACAGAAACTAAATTAAAAGCAGAATCAGGAAACAGAATTGAAACAAAAGGAACTATATAAACCAGGGCTGTCAAACTCCTGGGCCCACGGGCCAGATGTGCCATGCCCACATCCGATTTAGTGAAGGGGAAAAAAGTCCCAATATGTCACGACATGACATCCATTTACTCAGAGTCAAGTCACAGGAAAAGCCTCCAATACAGGAAACACAATGTTGCCAGCCAATCAAGACAAAAAAAGCTACAAAACAGACAGAAGATATTAGAAACACCAATCAAGTAGAACACAGCAAACTCCAAGACCAATAAACACAGACCNCACAGACAAATCCAATGCACAAACCTGATGATGGCAGATAAGATTCTGCCAAAATATTGCTACAACTTTAAAAGCACAACTATAATGACGTGGGAAGATACCTGAACAAAGCTGAATACCATACATATAAATACCCGTGAAAACCTAAGGAAAATATATGAAACGTTGCTACAACTTTGAAAGCACTCCAATGACGTGGGATAATACCCGAAGGAAGCTGAACAGCACACACACACACACACACACACACACATATATATATTTATATACACACACACACGCATACACACACACATATGCACACACATACACAAAGTATGACTGACTAAAGGCAATGGGATTCATTGCCTTTTATTATCTATTATCACACTAAGAGATTTTCTAAGCCAACGGAAGATCATCAGCAAATTTTGACTAACATATTTACACTGTCTTACAGAAATAACAGATTCAGATCCCAACAAATGGCTCTCCTATCTCTTCTTGGAAATCTCCAGTGTTGAAGCACCAGCAACTTCTGAAGGCAAGTAGTTCCATTTATCGTTTTCACTGTTAGAAAATATTTCCTTAAGTCTAGATCTCTTTTTCCATCCATTACTTCTTTTCTTGTCCTGCCCTTAGGTGCTTTGGAGAATGGTTTGTTGTTCTCTTCTTTTTGACAGCCTCTCAAATATTGGAACACTGCTATCATGTCACCCTTAGTCCTCTTTTTTTAGACTAGATATATCCAGTTCCTGCAAACATTAATTACATGGGCCATTCAAAATGTATTAACACCCGATTTTGTTATTTGAATGCATAATGGAAAAATTCCTGAATACAGAACTGTCATACTCAGTTCAAATGTGGTGAACCCATGAAACCAGTGGAAAGTAATTTGGCTTCCTTCTCTTCAAGCAGTACAGTACATGATGCAGTACTATACTATATGTATCATATGCTATTTGCACATTTACTCGGAAAACAATTTAGTTTGGCTTTAAATCCATGCATTGATTCCCACTTTATACATAAATGAAAATGAGTACTAAAGTTCACCAGTTTTTCTAAGTAACATTGTCCAGTGCAAGGATAGGTCCTATAATTGTCATGTTTTTGCTGACATACCTTGCAAACAAAAACATGACACCTGCAGTTAATGGGTGATAATGGAAAGAGACTGGCCAAAGGTCTACAGTAGATTGCTAAAATGGTGAAAAAAGTGAAGGATTTTTTGTTCTGAATTCCATTACCTGCATTCATATGACTTGCAGAATTGATTGTAAATGCCGTTCCACATGGTTGGACAATTTTTATAGGCTGGGGCCTTGAATGAGCAATCAGTGGTTTGCTTCACACAATACAATTATATTGAACTGTCCTTCCTTACAGTCAGAAGTGACCTTAGCAACTTGGAAGGTAAAATGTACATTGTTTGATGATTAAGAGAAAGCTTACAGAGTCTCTGCATCATCCTTAATAATTCTTCCAAACATCACCAAATGCTATGTTTGATGCAGCTGACCTTTCCGGCTACCTTGTTCAAAAGTTTATACTAAGAAGTATAAAACTTGAGTTTGATATTACAGACAGCAAACAAATCTAAAGACACATAATTCAAAAATGTGGAACAAAAGGATAGAAATTCCTTTTGTGCAAATATTTCCTATTCCAGAGAATACAAAACTATAGGAAGAAATACTCATAAAACACACACATCTATGTAAAGTCTCCCAAAACATATGCTAAAAACTAATAAGATTTCCCCCTTTTTTAAGTACCTGCACCACATTTCAAATCTAGCCTGAATACAAAGCAGTCAATCTAAAGAAAAGAAAATTAGAAGAGCAATTTAGAACTCACAAAGATTAAATCAGCGTATTTCTTTATGATAGTAATATATACCACAGAAGCTTATTTATGCATTGATGCAGTGATAGGCTTTTAAACAATCAGTCGAAAATATACAGAAAAGTGGTACAGTATATCATACTAAATCTAATATTTCTCTGGTAGAAATTTCAGTAGCTCTAAAAATGCCTCAATATAAATTTTTCAGTTTTTGTTTTACACCAAAACAATATGTTTATCCTACACATGTAATTGTGCAAAAATTAAAGTTCATTTTGCGAATTATGATAGATAAATCAATGTAACTGTGAAATTGTACATTTCACAGAGAACAATCATCAAACTGTAAGCCATAAGTAGCATGTGGCCTACAAACATATTTCTTGTAATATCCAAGATCCCCTGGACAAAGCTGCTATTTAGCGATAAACCCATAAATCTGTGATACATTTTTTTCATCAGTTGTTGCTGCTGTAATACTTTATGTCCAAGTTTGGAATATAGCAGACTTAAAATATAAGGATTCTTACTATCCTCCCAAAATCCAGGAAACTCCCAGAAAATAATAGACAAAAGATTTATATAATGAGGTTCCACACATGGTATTCTTCAGAATAAGATGGTATTCTTCAGAATCAGAATGCATAGATCTGAAACAGTGTAACTGATCACACAGAAAATTTAGTGCAATGCTGTATGGCACATACCGTATGACTTTTATTTACAACAGTTATGGGGAAGGTTAAAGATTTTATATGTATGTATGTATGTATGTATGTATGTATGTATGTATGTATGTATGTATATATATATTCATAGGAATTGTCTATCAGGCAAATAGAAGCAGATGTGGATCTGAAGAAAGAAGATATAGATGCACCGTTTGACTCTGTTACATTTAGCCTCCTCCCCATGTTTCTTCTTCCCTCCTTGCCTTTTTTAAGTTTTCTCATTCAACATACTGAACACTGCATCTTTTTATTTAAAAAGTCCGTAAGATCATCAAAAGTCAGAGGGTCACATCCAGTTAGTACTTGGATGTGAAGGTTTTCCATGGCAATTCTGTCATGAGGCTAATAGCTTTTCCAGGTTGCTTTCACACAAGTCAGTCATACCTTACAATCACAACTGGGACTGGAATTTCCACATCTAAGAAATGCAGTCATAAAGTGAAAAGCACCCAGTTTTATTTCCTTAATTGCTGTGATAAAGCAATCACTGCAAATCTGGCTTACCTTCTTGACTTTGCTTGTTTATAAAAATCCCTAGGAAATGGAAATGGTGATCATGTGACCTCAGATGCTACAACTGTCATAAATACATACAGGTTGCCAAATAATAGCAATAGCATTTAGACAGTGCCCAAATTTCAATTAGCATGGGGATGCTGTGATGCCCCTAAGAGGGAGGTGCCAGTTATAAGTCATTTTTTCAGCAAGTTGTGACTTCAGACAATCTTTAAAAAATGGTCATAAGAACTATTTGTAGTAAAAAATGTATCCCTCTCGAGTTTTCTCATTCCATATTTAGAAAATATGCAAATACTCTTTTGCCAAGGTTCTAATTCTCAAATCTATTATTTATTTTACTACAAAATATGATACTGTTAATAGTTTTAGAATTTTACTTTTTAAACTTTTTGTCACTGGAGTAGCAAGGCAAACTTTACGTCAAATATATTTTCTAAACGCCAATGTGTTTAATTCAGCAACCATAATTAAACAAAGCATGATTGAGAATGACATACTAACAAGGAACTTCCAAACATACATGGAGCAATAATGTCAATGAGAAAGTCAGTTGTCTTCAACCTCATTTTGCCTTACAGCATTTTTAATCAATCTATTACAGATGATTCTTGATTTATGTTTCTTCATTCAACAATGTTTGAAATTATGACAGCACTGAAAAAAGTGATGGGTCCTCACACTTAGGACTGTTACAGCATCTCTGAAGTCCTGTGATCACAATTTGCTCTTGGCAACTGGCATGTACTTACAATGGTTGCAGCATTCTAGGTTATTGTGATTGCCATCTGAAGTTTTTTTTAACAATCAAATCACTGACAAATAGAAGTTTTAATCCATCCACATAATACTTGGTGAGTACTTGTCAAAACTTATGCAGGGAACTTATAAACATAAGTTTAGTGTTATTTGAAAGAACAGTTAAGCCCGTCACACTGCACCAACGGATGCAAAGAGGATGTAAAGCGTTAAAAAAAGCTTGCCATCCATTGGAAAACGCGATGCATCTGTTGTGTACTCACTGCATACGTTTTTCATACTGTCTATCCGTCCAGCATCCGTCTACTCAGATTTCATCAGCTCAAAAAGTTTTGAGCTGTATAAAACTTTTTGAGCGGATGAAGTATCCAACGCGTCCGTTCTACATCCGCTACGCATATGGGGAACATCCGTTATA
>BHFT01007762.1:0-62413 GCA_004320025.1 Laticauda laticaudata | reverse complement strand
ATTTTTTTTTTTGTGAAAACTCAAATAAAATTTACAAAAAAGAAAGAAAGAAAGAAAATTGATTTTTTTTTCTTATTTGAATGCTCCTAAAAGGGAAAGAAACACTCTATAGCACTTTCTAGTGGGAGATTAGGCTTAATGAAAATAAATTCTGGAAGAGGTGAAAAGTATCCTGTATGGGAGATTGATGGACAAATTAGTTCTCAAACTTATGGCCTGTAACTGTGTTATAGCAGAACATGTTAAGAAGACAAAGTTGGACAAATATGTCAATATTTGCATTCTGGTTAGAAATGTTACAAAATTAGTACAAGGAAGGGGAATTAAGAAAATCATGGTAAAAGTTTCCCATGTATCACCCGAGTTGGGGAAGAAAATTTACTGATAGTTTCTAACTAAAACTTGTTGGGTTTTATATAAACAAGTTGCAGTTGTGTTCTTTTTCTTTCATTAGTAAGAAATATTGGTTTTCTTTAAAGATTTTTCTTTAGTAACTTTCACAGATGCCAAAATAAAGCCACAGACCAAGTGATCCATTATGTGTGTTTACAATACAAATACAGGAAGGGCAATGGCTATCTAACTGTCAAATGCTTAATTAGCCCAGTTCTTCTGTTTATAGTACAACACTGTTGTCAAAGTATGTGACAAAATAAGTCATTCAAAGAACTTTTGCTTGACTTAATGAGCTGAGTTTTTAAAGTTGAGATTTGCAGAAGGAAAAAAAAAACTCTTTAGGATTTGAAATTGAAAATAATTATGTTTGAATATGCAGTTCCAATTCATTATATTCACTCTGTAAAGAGATGTATGATATAAGTTGGGTAGTTGTGGTATATGTGGTATACTTAGGGTAAGGAGGAGAGGAAGGAGAGGAAGAGGAGGAAGAAGAGGAGGAGGAAGAAGAAGAGGAGGAGGAGGAGGAGGAGGAGGAGGTGGAGGAGGAGAAGAATTTTATATCTTCAGTGACTTCTTTAACCAACTGGATATATAAGAAATCAGTTAAACTTTTGTGGTTTATGCAATTAAGGCAGAGAGGAGTATTAACTCTGAAACAAATGTTCAGTTAATGCTTGAGGGAAGGACTGTCGTTCAAGAAAACTGGGAAGATGGAAAAAATGTCCCGATCATGAGAAATTTGACATTCATTAATCTACTCAGACAGCTGAAGAGTGAAACTCAGTAGCGTTCAGAATATTTGAAAGTAGTGAATCACAACAGAAAATCACAAGCTAAGAAGATGGCAATACAAAATAATTTTAGTTCAAATTGTTCCAAAAACAGATGGGGAGAAAACAGAGAAGAATAAGGCTGGGAATAAAATATCACTCTCGGTCTCATAGAACTTTTCTATTTACAACTCTCCATGTATACTTTGGTGTTTTAAATCTGAGGTAGAAATTGAAGAGACTCAGCTCATTCTGTAAAACCTACAATACTGAGAAAGTAACATATAAATATTAAAATCCCTGCACATTTTTTAACACTGCAGGTGAATATGGAGACAGGATGAAAAAGATTAATCAGTAATAACTATAGAGAAATGACATGGGATTAGGACTGTCTTGTTATCAACATGTTTTTGTCTGGCTGGATAACTTGTTTTTGAAATATTGTTTATTCGGTCCGTGACCAGCAAAATTTGAAAATTTCAGGACAGGCTTTGGAATAAGATTACCATTCTATCTGCCTCCTGTCATTTTTCAATTTCAAAAGTCTTTCTAAGAACAAATATGTATTTCTCCCCACTCAACCTCCTAAAATGCAACTGAACCTAAAGGCCCTGTCACACTGCCCAATGGATGCAAAACGGACACAACGGACGAGCAAAATGTTCCATCCGTTGTTATTCCGCTCCTCAAACAGTGGGCAAAAATTTATAACCGAGCGCGATTAATACAGGACTGGTGGAGGAATGGCAGGGGGAATGGAAAGCGGATGCGGAATGGAAGCCCAGCAGATGGAAGCGGATGATGGGAGCGGATGGCACATCTGCAAGGCTTCCGGGGGACCTCAGCCAAAGCGGATGCAGAACGGATACAGCGGATGCACAGCGGATGCACAGCGGATGAAGCGGATGCACAGCGGATGCACAGCGGAAGCCTAGCGGATGCCGAGCGTTAATTGTGCATGCAGGGAGGATGCATTGCATCAGCCCCGTGGATATAACGGAAGCAGCTCGGAAGCAGGTCACCATTCAGAGGAAAAACCTGCTTCCAGACACATCGACTGCCTTGCCTGTCCTGCCTGCATGTCTGCCTGCAAGCCTTGCTGCCAGCCTTGCTGCCAGCCTCCCTGCCAGCCTTGCTGTCTTGCCTGCCTGCCAGTCTTCCTGCCTAGCCAGTCTGCCTGCCAACCTTGGTGCCTGCCTGCCTGCCAGCCTTGGTTCATGCCAGCCTGCCAGACTTGGTGCCTGCCTGCCAGCCCTTCCTGCCAGCCTTGGTGCCTGCCCTCCCTGCCAGCCTTCCTGCAAGCCTTGTGCCAGCCTCCTGCCAGCCTTGTGCCTGCCTGCCTGCCAGCCTTCCTGCCAGCCTTGTGCCAGCCTTCCTGCCAGCCTTGTTGCCTGCCTGCCTGCAAGCCTGCCTGCCAGCCTTGGTACCTGCCTGCCTGCCAGCCTTCCTGCCAGCCTTGGTGCCTGACTCCTGCCAGCCTTTCTGCCAGCCTTGGTTCTTCAAGCCTCCCTGCAAGCCAGCAACCCCACAACCATGCGGAAGCACAGCAAAGCCTCAGCCATCTGCTGCCAGCCCTGGCAAGAGGACAGGGCTACCAGCTCGCCCCCGGCCCTCACTCTGGTCTGCTGGGCTTCTGCAGCACGGGCTCGCTTTTCTGGGGCTGGGGCTTCTGCTACTTCTGCTTCTGTTGAGGAGCTGATGACAAGCACTCCAGCACCATCCCATCCCTCACAGCACTGCACTTCACCCCTGAGACTGAGTGACCAAGAGGAGTACCAGAGACTCATTTTTTCTTATAGCTTGTTGTTAATAAATAGTCTATTGGTTATATCACTTGCTTCATTTCTTTTTTTAATAAAGTCTTGCTGGAAACTTTTAGAAATGGTTTAAGCCTTTGCATGCTTGTGGGATGGGTTAAGATAGCAGTGGATGGGTTGAGATAGCTGTGGAATGGGCAGGGAATACTTTGGGATGGGTAATAGCTGTTGGGATAGATAAACCCAGTGCAAGCATTAGTGGGACTGTATGGTCCCTCCCACGGTGCCACACCTATGGCCCTTTATTATCAATAACAATGTAATCAGTGATCCACACATTTCAATATAACACACAACTCTTTATTAAATGCCCTGTTCATTGTCGGGCCACTCAACAAACATGGCACAATCTCATCAGTGTGATGAGACAGGCTGGAAGGAAGCATCTATGAAGCATCTTTCATCCTGTCTTGCCACTCCACCGCTCCAGCTGGGGAGTGTCTCAGGAGGTTGCGCTGCTTCTTCCCTTCACGTGAAGCTCTGTTGGGGCCTTGCACATCCTCAGTGTCTATCAGGTTTCGCCCTTGCCTCCATTCACCAGGCTCCATGTCCCCATTGCCTTGTTGGCGGTCTACGAGCCTGTTCTGCAAAGACTGGGTAGCGGGTGCGCATGAGATTGTGGCAGGATGCAGCAAGCTTCCATGATCCTCCTCATGGTCTCTGGGCGATGCTGCATGGTGGTGAGAAGTACCTGGAACCTGTTGGCCAGGATGCCAAAGGCATTCTCCACCACCGCCTTGCCCTGGACTGCCTTAGTTTGAACATCCTCTCTTCACGGGTGAGGATCTGGAGGTGTAGGGCTTCATGAGATAGGTTCTGAGGGAGAAGGCTTCATCCCCCATGATGAAGTAGGGCACATCTTGTGTGTCGTTGGGCAGGGTTCTGGATCTGGGAAGCCCACGATGAGTTGCGTTCCAGCTCCTCTTTGAGGTGACTGGCATTGTATACCTGGGCATCTGAAGATGAGCCGTTGCCTGAAGCATCGATGTACATGAACTTGTAGTCAGCATCGACCATGGCGAAGAGGATGATGCTGAAGAAGCCTTGTAATTGAAATAAGTGGACCCCCATTGGCTTAAGCTTTGCAGGCCACGTGCTTGCCATCTATGGCTCCAACGCGTGTGGGAAGTTCCACTTCTGATACCCACTGCTCTGCAACTTTCTTCCATCCTTCTTCAGTGGAGGGGCCACTGGAGGAGCTCCTCCTTGTATTCTTTCGATGGATGGCCTGCACCACTTCTCTGACCACAATGCTGATGTTGTTGTACTGGCCAACCCTCCAGCGACCTGCATTGCAATCGCTCATAGTTGGTTCCCTGGAGAATGATAATGCTGGACAGGTGGCACAGAGTGTAAAGCTGCCACCCTTTGAGACCAGGTTTCAAGCTGGGCCGGAACGTTTGGTGTTTTGTCCTGGTGCAACCTCACTGAGGTGTAACGGTGAGCGCTATGCACAACTTCGTTCACAACATGGCATGGAGGCATTCCTCATGAAGTTCCTGGAATCGCGCGAGTGTCCTTTCGCTCCTGAGGGCTCCACCATCAGCTTGCTATTGTTACAGTCCGTCTCTTGCATGGCTCTTCTGGTGAAATCCCATGCTTTCTATACCAGACGTCTTCGTTGGGCGCCGGCCCCTTACTTTCTTCCCGTTACTGCGAGGTCGATAGTCTACCGATATAAGATCGTCATGTTCACTTTGTTGCTTCGCCCACGTACTTTTCGCAGTAAGGTGAATACTTGTGGCTTGCTACAAGAGGACGTGTGTACGATCCACGGCTGCGACTCATGGACTGGGATGGGCTGACGGCAGTGACGAAAACCGCGCGCGTCTCCGTCGCAACTCGCAGGCCTTCTCACGTACCCATAGCCTGCGCCCTTCATAGATGCAACATGGTGGTGCGAAACTATCGCCTTTTACACTCGAAGTACGGCATGTCGTGGCCTTCCGTTGCAGTGTACGTGGGTCTCGCGCTGAACCTGTACTTGCTCCGGCGCTATCGCTACCTGAGCGTTGAGCTGCTGTCGCCATCACGCTATGGTCAAGGTCTTGCACGGCGAGCTGGTGGAAGAGGAAAAAGCGTCAGATGAATGGCTGCAGAGTGTCCACACGCAGGGCTTGCTTTCTGAGAAGTTGCGAGGATACCTAGATGTGTTTGTCCTCCCGCGCTTTTTACTACGGCCATATAGGTGGTCCCTTGCATTCCTTCTAGCACTCCTCTAAGGCGCCATCCTTCTACGGCATACCTGTAGTAACATCCTTTGAGATCTCCGACGTATAGCCGGTCCCCGTCTGCGATTATCGTGGTTTTTTCTCTTTTCTATATACGCTTTGTTACCGTGCTGCATTCCGTTCCCAGTCGTTCTGTTCCCGCTTCCTCCCTGCGTGTTCCGATCGGTATGCGAAGTTGCTGTCGGATCGCGGAGACCGGAATTATGGGCCCTAGCGGACTTATAGCAGATGCCATCAATGGCATGTCAGGACACGGATTTCTACCCTAGCGAGGATGCCTAGCGGATGCAGAACGGGACTGCATATTTGTGACTCTGCAGCATCTGCTTTGTCCATTGGTCACAACCCAGTTTTTGCAGGCAATGGCTCAAAACTTTTGGAGCGGCGGAATTGAAAACGTCAATAAAACGGATGCTGAGGAACGGATAGATGAGAAGCAAAAAGTGCATGGCAGTTGAGTACATCACGTTTTCGAACGGATGGCAAGCTTTTTTGTCCGTTTTACATCCTCTTTGCATCTGTTGGTGTAGTGTGACAGGGGCTTAAAACTTTGTTGCATGCAAAGGGTGTACTCAGATACTATATTACTGGCTGTAGGTTTTATTTCATTACTCTATTTTTAAAAAGCAATATTTTTTATTTTGTATCTGAGGACAAATCTCCTCTTCACACCCAGCTAAGCCAGCAGGGGAATTCTATGTGCCTATTAAAGGGAAAAAATGCAGAGAAAAATCATATTGGCACTTTAAAAGCAATGTGTACTCTTCACTCATAGCAGCTCTAATTTCCTTCATGGGGTTTGATGTGCATCGCATTAGTAGCACAATAATTCTATTGTATCTCATATTCTCCAGCTTTAACTCGATTTCTGAAAATTAACCCAGTTCCAATGGAAAAGTCATTTCCCATTTTCCTGCCTCATCTTATTGAAACCTTTCTTAAATGAACTTGCCTAAGGATAAAAGACTGGGTTTTTTTTTCCCACTCTGACTTCACTGATTTTGTTTTTCTATCTGAGAAAGTAAATTTAAGAATAATTTCTGATAAAAAAGAAATCAGACCTGATACCTGAGAACAATTTAATCTGACAGCAGTGACACCTAGAAGTAGAAAATTGCACCAGTCATTTTTAATACTCTGTCAATATTTATTAGCTTTTGACGAATAACATAAATGCAACTTCTAACCCAGAATACAAGGTGGCTGCTCAAACTACTGGAAAGAAACATTTTATATTCGGTTCAAGAACTGGTTGTTAGAGCTTAATTATGACCTCATGTATTAGAAAATCTTGGAGTAAAAAAAAAAAGCTGCAGCCTTAACTTTACTTGTGTGGCATGAGGCTTCTAAGATTATTGATTGATTGATTGATTGATTGATTGATTGATTGTTAATTCATTCATTCATTCATTCATTTATGAAGTCACAATTTTATATGTGGCAGAAGCTCTTCAGCAAAATGTCCAAGTCAGCATTTCTACTGATGGCCTACTTAGACTTGACACATTGTACTAGCTCTCAGCCAGCACTTGACTCTTTGAAACTTTTCAGTTACAAAAAATCCTAGAAGTATATAACACTAGCCCCTGCCATCTGCCAAACATCTGCTATAATTTTATAAATCAGATCTTGAGATTTCCCTTAGGCAACCCCACAATTGTGGCATTTCATATGCCACCTTCTCCTCTCAACTTAGGCACCTGGCTTTGGAATTTCAAAATGTTCCTTCTAATTTCAGATGTACTTGTTCCCAGTTTAAATTCAATTTGTAACTTTTTCCTATCGTGCAAGTAGCCCATATATTTTTCTAAAAAGTGGAAATCACACTAATCATATTTGTAAATCTTCAAGAGGTTTTGAAAAGATGACGAGACGTGCCCCAAAGTATTGTGTTAATTCATGCTACCTTAAAAATAGATGCAGTTTATTCTGTTATGAACTAAGAGCGGCATAGTGTCTTAGAGGTGAAGATGCTCACCTCTCACCTGGAAGATTGAGAGTTCTATCCTAAGAAACTCTCTATCAGAGTGCAACAAGAAGGTATTTGCCGTGAACTCTGTGTAGGCATAAAGAAGTGCATCAGGACAGTAAATGCAAAGCTCCATTCAGTTGTCCTGACTCCATCCCAAATCAAGGGATTACAGGATCATAAAAAGCAAAGAAAAATATGTCACAAACTAGAGGTCTGTATGCTTAAGGAAAATATCTACAGTTAAAGAAAATCTGAACAGTATTTCTTAACAGCTACAACCTTTATATACTTGACTCTCTGTTCCAGGCAATATTCCATAAAAGAAAGCCAGATTTGCCTATATTTCAGACTATGGACATTTTTTTCAAATTCATTCCATTCCTTCCTTCTTGTCATGCCCCAGCATACGCCCCAGCATTTACTGTTGTTTCTCTCTAGCCCCATCTAGTGGGCAGAGGGACAAATATGCCCCAATATATGATTTTTATAGATTGTTGTGGTGCTCTATCTCCATCTAGTGGCTGGAGAGACAAAATACCAAGTATATTGTTTGAAGCTGACCCAACCCATTTTACCCATCAGCCTGTACTCTCAAACTAAGTGCAAGCTGGGAAGCCAAGCTCCATTTCCTTTAGCATTTGGAGTAGGCAGAAGCACAAAGGAGAATCCATCTTAATCTGTGGCACATGGTTTTCCAAGGATAAACCCACACCCCACACACAGAACATCACTGGTAAGATTTAGATTGCTTGTAACTTAATACTGTATTGTATTTGGTTCTCATTGTATGTATTCCTGTTTTCCCCAGTTTCATCATATCCTGTTTGTCAATAAAACATCCAGTTCTACCCACATGTAGAAATAATTCAACAAATATTTGAGAGGGAAGCCAAAAATAATGTCATAATAGAATAACTGAACTCTTCAAAAACTCAACAGCATTTACTGGCAAAGTGGAAGAACTATGCAGAGGATTACTTCAAATCATCTCAACAGTATGAATGAACCCAAAGGAATTCATTCTCTTCAAATTATCTGGCCAAATTTCTATTGACTTCAGACTTGCTGTGTCAGCCCATACTAATGTACTTTACATGCAGTAAGTTTGGGTTTTTTTAATTAAAAGGTTATATTATCCCAATACATAGGATGTTCAGAATTTTATTGCTTATTCAAGTTCCAATGTTTGAGCTAAACTCCCTATAAATAGAGAGGAATTTTTTTTTTCTGAAATGCCCGCTGCTTGTTGATTTCAAAAGTGCAATTATGCAAAATGGTTCATCAAATTCATCCAAGCAATGCCTTTCTTGCTCTCTCCTGCTTTTATTTTAAGTCCAGAAGTAATATTGCTTGATGCTACAAATCCACTGAACAGATTATTAAACTAGCTGTAGGTATTGATAGCTAGAAAACTAATATTATTGAGGCATCTGATATTTCATGTTCATTTTAAAAGGAGCAATAGAACAAATAAATACCATGCCAGATGTTCAGTGTCAAAGCAACTGAGTTGTTTTCAGCTGAGCGTAGCAATTCTCGTAGGGTATTATGGGAGTTGACATCTCTTGCAGGGCAGCAGATGAAATCAGGTGTTGAGCACAGAGGGAGCACAATTTACTATAAACAGTTTTATCAGTCTCAGCAAAAAGTTTGTTGCTTGAAGAATTAAAAAAAACCTCACTCACTCCCTACAAACAAAGATGTTAATATCTATACAAGATAAATGCTTGCTCTTCTGTAGACATTAAGCCATTTTTTGTGCAGTCTTTGCAGAATTTGTAAAGTGAATTATAGAACAATTTGTTGTGTCTTTGATGTAATATCTTTAAAGTTGCACTCAAAGATCACATAGATCTGCAGGGGAGGTACAAACATGACTGGTCTTAATTGGCAAGCAGTAGAGATGGCATTCAAAGAAATATTGCTTTTAGTGAGACAGGGCCTTGGTTGAATTCATCGCTCCATGGGCATTTGCCAAGAAAAGCTGACATAACCCCAAATAACATAATTGCAAGAACCTCTGATAGACAAGATAGTTAGCATGCTATGTAAATGTCCATGTTGTTAATTCCAACATTCTAGGAAAAAAAATCAGTTAATCTTAGCCACATTTACCCTGAGCTAAGTTGTACAGTATTGTATTTACCCTCAGCTGAGTTGTCAATAGTATTTCATTCCAGGTTGTCATGTTTATAGGATTATCATCTTTATCTTCATTGTGATGCCCATAAATTCCCTTCAAGGTATGCTAGCTATCAATCCATTGAGCAAAGCCATTCATTTTATTTCAGAAATGCGAGTTTTGCATTTATGAAATACAACAAGAAGCAGTGTAATTTTGCAAAATAGTTTGTCTTGGTTAGTTGACCTTTAATATAATAAAGCTTGATAACCGTTCAATGTTTTGTGCCGTGTGACATCAACATAAGCAATGTCTTCAGACTTTTAAATTGTAGTCCTACTTTCTATAATTTATCATGGTAAAGAATACTTAGCATTTGAACCATAGTTATAATTTATCATGAAAATCTTGGCAGAAATGTCACAGGAAGCTAGAATGGTACTTTAATCTTTCTTTAAAAAAAAGAAATAGTTATGGGGCACTCTTGACTTCTTGATTCAAATGTTTAACAACCCTATCTATACATCTGTCTTTAAATAAATAAATAAATCATAATTTTCAAAATGGGTCCTATTACCAGTTTTAACATTGCTAAATTTCAATCGTTTCCCAATAGCTTGAGCAAAAAAAAATAAAGATTTCAACAATAATATTGTGTTTTGATTTTTTTGGTGTGTGTGATTGCTGTGAGAGAATCCCTCCAAAATTATCTTTGATTTAGCTAGTTATTTTCCTACAGAATCCTACTTGATGGGGAACCCAGTTTAAAGCAAGTCCCGCAGATGTTTTCCCAGCATTTCTCTGAACATTTCCAGCAAAGTGAAGCCTACCATCAATCCGGATAACTGGTTCCATCGCTGAATTGCATTTGCTATTATAAAGATTTTTTAAATATAGCATTGTGTTAGATGCTGTCATTTTCTTACTTTAAAATTTTGCTTTGTGGCCTGCCTAAAATGATAGAAAATGAATTTTGAACTTTCTGACATCCTTTCAGGCACTTGGAGTGTTATCATATCACCCCTTCAGTCATCTCTTCTCAAATTGAGTTTATTCCATCTCTTTCTTTATAGAACTTGACTTCAAGTCCCTTGACTATTTCCTTTGTTGTTCTTTGAAACATTCCAGTTTATTCTGTAATTTTTTTGATAGTGTGGTTTCCAAAACAGGACAAAGTATGCAGACTAATGGGAGTGAATAATAAGTAAAATTTTCATTTCCTAATATTCTGATCATTTCCTACATTTCAGTTGTTTAAAAGTTTAAAACTGCATTAGTTAATGTATTTTCCTCTCCACTCACTATTTCATGATCTACTATTACCAAACTAAGTCTCCATCTACAATTGTCCATTTGCACTAAGATGTACCCATTCTTAGACTGGGAGGCCCTGCTTACGGTCACTCACACTTTAATCACTTCTTGGCTGGACTATTGCAATCTACTTTTTATGGGACTTCAGAAGTTTCAATTGGTCCAGAATACAACATTGTGAGTAATTATAGCTTTATCTCATTATGCCCATATAATATAATTCTAAGAGGTGCACTGGCTCCTGATAGACATCCCTGTGCAATTTAAAGTATTAGTGGTTACACTGACAGCCTTACATGGCAAAGTACAAGGATATTTGAGGGATTGCCTGCTCCCAAAAACATCTGCCTGTCCACATGTTCCTCCTACATGGAGAACATTCTCCAGATTCCTTTCTTTAAAGGTTTTCATTTTATGGATCTAGGAAGTGTGACTTTTCAGAGGTTGCCCCTGTTCTCTGAAACAACTCCAATATACAAGAGGCCCAATTATCCTTGCCTTTAAGAAAGCCCTTAAGATTTTGCTTTTCCCCAGCATTAGGGGTCAATTGATTGGGAGTCCCCCCTCCTCTGAAGTTTGGTTCCTTCTGTACTTAATCACCATTTTTACAACTTACTTTTTATCTGTTGTATTGATAAATCAACTGCTTGTTGTTAGTTATTATTAATGTTATTATTACTGTGTGCCAGTTAATCATACTAAGTTGATTGACCTTATAACTCTAAAAATAAATAAACAGCTAGATAACTGCAAAGTTTTCTAGGCATTCCCTTAAATTCGACATGCAAGTCATTAATAAACACACTGAACAATATATGACTGAAGACTAAAAACTGTGATGTGGTAGACCAGTGCTAAGGTAACTACCATGGCAGTATTTTTTTTTTTCATGTTATCAAGTTTCCCATCCAGATGCCTATCACATAATCACATATGTAAGCATCCTGGTCCCTTGCCCTTTCCCATAAGTCTGCCAAGAGTTTTTTTACACACACATATTTAGGTATATCAGAGGTACTGCCCATTTGAACTGAAGTTAAGTTACCCCAAACAATGAAGAAAATAAGACAACTGGTCCGGGAACATAGTCAAAGGAACAGAAGAGATGGTGATGAATGGAGAACTAGGGTTGGAAGCAGAAGCAGCTGTAAAGTTGCAAGTTGTACTGTCAGAGGTTCTTGTTGGTGAACTGATGACAAATGGCTTGTGAACTAGCCTGAAAAACGGCAGCATGGAAACTTAGTGGAAAACGCAAAACTTCAGAGTGGTGATGAAAGAATCAGTATTATTAAAGAAGCAGTTCTATCCCAAACAGAGAAGAAATCTACACAAAGTGACTGAGGTGCCGGAAGGGAGAGGGCTCTAGGCTACTCTAGTAGGAAAAATACTCCAGGCAAAGGTGATCGAGTTATTTCTTTCTATTTCCTTTGTCCTCTTTTACCAAATCTGGGGAAGCAATTAGATGAAGTGGATAGAAAAGTGAAAAGATCCGTGAAAAAAGGGGAAAGTATCAGAGAAAAAGAGAAACTTCACCTAAGATACTGTATCGTAGACCATACTACTTAAAATACTACTTAAAAATAGGTTATCAAAAATAAGAGCATGGAAAGAAATAGGACTAAAAATATAGACTGTTTTAAAAACTGGAGTTTAGAATAAGAGATAGAAAACAAAACTGCAAATCTCAAAACATAAAATTAGGAAATGAGTCACAATTAAAGATTCACAACTTTGTAATGTTACAAAATGGTTTATTCTTTAGTGCAGTGATATATTTTTGCTGATTTTCTTTTGCGGTGGTGGGGGTAAAAGAAACTTTTTTCCTTTGATTAAAGCAAAAGTATATTCATTAGATCTGTTGCAATCCATGAGCTTAAATCAGGTATTTCACTCAATGCTTTACTTCACTTTGATAAGGAACCACCAATGAGCACTGTTGGAGAAATATTTTTGAGTGAGATATGTAACCATTTAAATTCATCCCTTTCAACTCACGCTTAACTTGCTTGCTAATCAGAATGTCGTGGGGTGCTAAATTAAAAATTGTGCTGAAGTCAAGATATAGTCTATCTACATCAAGGAAGTTTGCCAATCAGAACATGATCAATCATTAATCATTAATCTGGAAAGACCTGTTCTTGATAAATCCTTCTTGACAGCTGGTCATTATTACTGTTTTCAAAGTGCTTGCACACTGATTTCTTCCTAGTTTTTCATGTCAGTTTGATAAGGCTCTGCAGCATTTAATAACTGATTCTAAAAGAACCTTCAAAACAAATGTGAATATAATATCTATTTACAACTCTTTAAAGTAGATCTGTTTGTAGTTTTGGAAAAGATGGATGGCGGCTCAACAGTTTTCTATAGCCAAGGCTTCACTTCCTCATTCAAATGAACCCAGTTCATGTTGAAAATAAGATAGTAAGTAACAAGCAAAGACAAGTAATAAACCAGTGGTGAAATTCAATTTTTTTTTCTACCGGTTCTGTAGGTGTGGTTTGCTGGGTGTGGCAGGGGAAGGATACTGTAAAATCTCCAGTCAGAGGTGGTATTTTCCAGTTCTCCGAACTACTCAAAATTTCCACTATCAGTTCTTGGAACTGGTCAGAACCTGCTGAATACCACCTCTGTAATAAACTATATGTGATCCAATAAAGAACCAAGGATTAAATTCAAGTTATAGCAGGAGAGCAAAAGGCTACCATAAACAGCAGTTTTAAATTGTATGCTACTTAATTAACATAGATCTCCTTATGTTATTTCTATGGAAGGAAACCGACTTTCAGATATTTGTATAAAAATATTTAGGTTCTGTTCTGACCAACAGAAACAAACAATTTTTAAGACACCATAAATGAAGAGGGCAGAACAGAAGAGCAGAAACTGGAGAAAATTACAAAATACAAAGATCTGAAAATAGAAATATAATGACTGACAAAAGAAAGCAAGTACTAGTAGTAATAGATACATTGGATGCAATCCCAAAACAACTGAAACATCCAGGAGTGGGCTTCAAAAAATTTAGCAATCGGTTCTCTGCCCTGTTGGTGGGTGGGTGTTGCCATGGTAAGTGCGGCCTAGTATTATCATCCTGCCAGGGCTCCATAGGCTTTCCTTGAGCCTCCAGGAAGGCGAAAATGCCCTCCCTGAGCTCCAGAGGCTCTTTAGCATTCCAGAACTTCCAGAGGTCCATTTTCCCCACCCCAGGCTCCGGAGGCTTTCCTCAAGTCTCCAGGATGGCAAAAGTGGCCTCCCCGGGCACCAAAGTTTCTCCGGAGGCCAGAAATGAGCCTGTCTCTGGCCTACCAGAACTTCTGGGAGGCCCATTTTTCACCTTCCCTGGGCTCCAGAAGCTTTCCTTGAGCCTCTGGGAGTCCTGTTTCCCCCATGACCGGGCTCTGGAGGCTTTCCTCAAGCCTCCGGGAGGCCCATTTCCCCTTTCCCGGGGCTCTCTCAAAATGGGTTTCCAGCCATCCAGAGCCTTTGGGAAGTTCATTTTTCACTATCCCCAAGCCTCTGTGTGGCCTGTGCACTTACCTGGGATCCAAAACAGGCCACATGGAGACACCTGAGAGGGGCAGGATGGGGTGGGTGGGGCCAGCCAGTCATTGCAACTACCGGTTCAGCAAACCAGATGTAAAAAGAACATCTGGTTCTTCCAAACAGGTGGGAACCAGTAGCAGCTAACCTCTGGGACACCTTTGAACACTATCAGCACTGACCAATTCACCATCAGTCAATTGCAAAAGGCAGCTTTATTCAGAACAGCTTACATCCTGCAATGTTATCTTCACCACCACCAAGGATCCACATCTGCCTATTCCAGGACATTGGAAGGGCTTGATAGGTGCATTAAAATGTCAAATCTACTCTAAACATCTGGCTGACAGTGCAACAGTAAATAATATATTGAATATTTGAGTGAAAATATAGTAAAAGAATAATCCTAGGCTTCTCTCACTGGCATCCACCTCCTTATAAAAGGTCTTTTTTAATTTAAAAAGAAATACCAAGAAATTCATCTTGTAAGAAATTAGTAATTTGTTTAGATTCCAAGGCTTAATAATTACAAATATCAAGATGAACTCTGATGAGACTCTTTCACACATTAGTCCAGTCTACCTGGTTCAGTGCTTTCAAATAAGTAGCAGAGCATTAAAGAACTGGAGAAGCAAGGTATAATAATGAGAGACCTTATCTCAATTTTAAAATCTTTTAACATACTATTCCAAACATTTATAGGGTTTAATTTACAAACTGTTAACAAAATGCAGCTGAACAATGTATGATTGAATGAATGCAGAACAATAACAGATATTCAACAATAAGAATTTCAGTTGAAGAACTTTAAATTAACTCAGAATATTATAGAAATTGTAACTAGAAACCATTTCTGGACAATAATTTAATACACAGATTTGTACCATTCCCCAAATTTGGGTTTTCCTAAAGTTTATATCTTAATTTCATGGAAAATTAAATTTTCAATGCTGTTACAATTTATTACAGCTTATAATTTAAATTAGTAGTTTATATTTAGTTAACCAAATATTCTTAGCTCAAGCCTTAATGGTGATTTTTAGATTTTCCTTGAAAAAGTGATGCAATACATCTCATAAGTTATAAATAACTAAATGTCAGTCATGAAAGACCATATCCACATGTGTAGTTCCAATTAAACTGATTTAATGCTAAATAGCCTAGTCACTGGAATCTTCTCAAATAACGGTTAGGACCTGCTAGGAGTTAGATAAGGATCCGTGGAATTCAAAGTGGGTTGGACTTTGTCTAGTTGTGGCTATTAGGGATTATAGGCTGATACCCATTTTAACTCCACTCCTGGGTTCTGCCACTCCTTCTCCTACATCAATGTTATATTGAGAAATATACTTTCCATGGCATTTCAGCTTCTATATCTACTTATTTTTCAATATATCTTTGAAAATTACTTATTTCTCTTCACTTCAGTATCAGCATTCTGCTCATAAGGAGCTGACAGGTAGAATATTTACATATTATTGGAGGAGACAGTCAAAGTACAGGTTTAATAACTTGGTTCTTTCCTTATAATCAATAAGCATTTTGCAAGATTCACTCAATGTTGAAAACATATTTTTCCTCTTTTATTTTACTAATGTATCTTATTTGGCATTCTTCACCAACTAGTTCATTATAAACTTTTGTTTTCCTGATACTCTCTTTCTTTCTGTCAGTCTATTTTCTATCTATTATTAGGCCATCTGTACATACACACATATTTGATATCTCTATTTTTTGGTTCTGTTTACAGATTTCCAGTAACCCCACTGACTTCTATTTCTTTTCAATTTAATTTGCCAATGTGCTTTTAGTACATCCATTGTTTAAACCCCTAATCTTCTTCAGCTTCTTTGGTCATTAGTGTTTTCTATCTTGGACTTCTATTTATTGGTTTGTTGACTTGATTGCTTTAAAAATTCTGAGCAGCAAAAAAAATGTTAAATAAATAAATGTATTTACTACTGACTGTTGCTTGCTTATTTATTGTAAGCTAGGTTTGTTTACAAACTCTTGCACAGTTTTCATGAGCTTTGATAGTTCACATCTATAAAGCACTAAAGACAAATATATAAAATCAAACCAATCAATACTGCATATGCACATTGCCATAATGTGATAGCAATGTTCCACTTTTTCAAATTCTAGAAGGAAGAAGCTTGCAGATACATTATTTTATGATGCAGAAACCATCACAAAACACAGTTGCATGATTATGGGACACTGCAACCTGTTGTTAATAGAGGGCCAGTTGCCAAGTGCCTGAAATGCAGTCATGTGACTGGGGCAGTGGTGGGATTCAAAAAGTTTTACCACTGATAAGCATGGCTTGGTGGGTGCACACACTTTGCATGCACTTGCATGCCAAATGCACACTTTGTGCAGATGCAGAGGCATTTACGCAAGCGCAGAGGCGTTCCAACTCACCTCCTACAAGCCTGCACTCTCCCGGTCACTTCAGCAGCTGCCACGCACCACTCCGTGGTTAGTTAGAGGTTCAAGGAGTGGGGGTTAGAAGATGTAACAACAGGGTCAGGTAGTGCATTCCAGGCTTTGACCACTCTGTTGCTGAAGTCATACTTTATGCAATCAAGTTTGAAGCAGTTTACATTGAGTTTGTATCTGTTGCATGTTCTTGTATTGTTGTGATTGAAGCTGAAGTAGTCATTGACTGGTAGGACAGTCAATTAACAGATAATTATGTGTGCTATGCTTAAGTCTAACCTTAGGCGGCATAGTTCAAGGTTGTCCAAGCCCAAAATCTCAAGCCTGGTGATATAGGATATTCTGTTGCGAGCAGAGTGTAGTACTCTTCTTGTGAAATACTTCTGGACTCGTTTGATTGTATTAATGTCTGTTATGCAGTGCGGATTCCAGACTGATGAGCTGTATTTGAGTATTGGTCTGGCAAAAGTTTTGTATGTTCTAGTTCGCAGTTCGATATTTCCGGAGGAGAAGCTTCATAAGATTAGATTTACAATTCTTAATGTCTTTTTGGCAATGCTGTTACAGTGAACTCTGGCATTTAGGTCATTTGATATGAGAACTCCAAGGTCCTTGACAGAGTGAGGATCATCAGCAAGGTCATATCCGCCTAGTTTGTATTTGGTGTACTGATTTTTTTTTTTACCAATGTGTAGGACAGAGCATTTGTTGGGCGAGATTTGGAGTTGCCAGATGTTTGACCATTCAGACACATAATCAAGGTTGCTTTGAAGGATAGTAGCATTATCAGTAGTGTTGAATAGTTTTACGTCATCCACAAAGAGGATGCAGTTGCTTATAAGGTGATTGCAAAGGTCATTTACATAGAGTATAAAGAGTGTGGGTCCTAGAACTATGCCTTGGGGGACACCGCTGTTAACTGGAGCAGTTTTGATATAATGCTTCCTATTTTTACTATTTGTTGCCTTTTTGACAGGAACACAATAATCCACTTATGGAGGGATCCAGAAATGCCGTAAAAGTCTAGTTTTAACAGTAGTTTGTCATATACCACTGAATCAAAGTCAAGTAGAGTAGTCCATATGCTTTTGCAGCGTAGGAGTTGTAGATTGCGGGACAATTTTTTCATGAAACCAAATTGTTTTTTGGTTAATAGGTTGTTTGACTCAAAGTGGAGAGTGATGAATTAGTTAATGATTGATTCCATGACTTTGCACATAACACAACACAGTGAGATTGGTCTGTAGTTTTCAACCAGGCTGGGGTCACCTTTTTTGAAGATGGGGATGACCATAGCTAAGGGCCATAGGTTTGGTAAGGAGCTGGTTCTGAATAATATCTCATATATAATGCTTAGGGGTTCCGCTATGGCAGAGGAGAGTTTAATCCCTGGTGGCCTAGCAGTGAAGCTCTCACCTCACAATCAGAAGACTGTGAGTTCGATCCCAGGTAGAGACTAGACTGTCCTGCTTGAGCAGGGAGTTGGACTAGATGAACTCCAAGGTCCCTTCCAACTCTGTTATTCTGTTCTATTCCAAATATGCACATAATCCACCAGGGCCAATAGATAGGGATGGTTTTAGGTTATGTAGTGCCTTTTCTACGTTATCTTCTGTAAAGTCAATATGTAGTAGGTCATTACAGTTAGTTGTGGTACAACTCGGAAATGTGGCTCATGAACCATTGCTGTTTACAAAGACTGAACTGAAGAATGTGTTGAAGAGATTGGCCTTAACAGCTTCATCTTTGCAGTCTTTCCCATTTGGTCCTTTTAGGGATGGGATGGTTCTTGAGGCTTTAAGTTTAGTGTTAACAAAATTGTAGAAGGTGCATATTTCTTTTCTTCAAACTCTGAATCTTGGAATCAATGTGAATGCCTCTGCCTGGCACCCATAATACAGTGGGAAAGCTGCAGTATTCTATTTCACAGGGTTAAAATAAAAATGTCCATATTCATGTACTTGGCAGAATTTTTTTAAGCTTCTTATGCTTGTGAGGCCATCCGTAATAATGAACCAGTTCATACAATTTCCAAAGAAATTTAGAAAACTATCTGTTATGCTGCTTTCTCTGCCTACCCATTGATTTTAATAAAGACCACTTTGAAAGATGCTGTCAATGACTTTCTTGAGCCAGAGTTTTCTCTATTGTTCTGGTAGGTTTGGTAACCTTGGCACCAAAGCAACCTCGGATCCTTGTTCAGAATTTCACATCAATTGTTTAATTGGGGTTCTACTATTGCTCCTGGAACTGAGTGGGTTGATGCTTTTATTCTTACAGTATAAGCCATTTGTCAAGGCATTTTTCTGCATGTGTGTTTTCAAGCAAGTCCTCTTTCAGTAGACAAGTTTGCATATATTTTTCATTGCTATATATCATATATTGTTGCTATATGCTATAGTAAAGTATATCTAATTTTGCAACATTCGATATAAATGATTAAAACAATATCCTTTCCAAGGTAATGCATGTTCTAATTCAGTTAACAGTCCCATATTACATAGTACATATCTCATATGTTAAAATATTAATGAATGTACATTTTAAAATATAAGCCTGGACTTAGCTCTAGGAAAGCCTTGAATATTTTCTAAATTGTGATACTCAATTAGCAACAAACACATACCTGATCATATATTTAATGTGAAAACCCAGATCTGGAAATATTATATGAAACATAAATGAATGTCTAAATACTTTGCTATTTTTTTTTTGCATATATACAATTAAAACACTCACTATATCATGAATCTTAAGAAAAAGAGAAGTATTTTAATAGAAGAAAAATCAACAAAAAGACTAAGTATTCCATATGAACACTATCAAAATTTAACCCAACAGAGGCTTCAAAATCAGACATCAAAGAAGTTCCAATATTTATGCAGAGAACAAAACATATGCAGAAGTTTCTCTGTTATATTATGTGGATGAGAGAATACCGTGTTTCTCTGACAGTACGCCCCTCCAATAGGAAGGCCCAGCATGTCTTCTAGGCATAAGGTGAAATTAAGCCCCTCTCCCAAAATTTAGGCCTATTTAAACCATGAGTTCCCCACCATTTCTCACATCACTTGAACTATACAAGGTGAAGAGAAATGGGAGGGGGAGAGTGGGGTGGAAACTTGACTTTAGGAGCACCCCGCAGGAAGACTCGCCTCTATCAGTCGATAGAAGTGCCCTGTGGGCAAAATTGCCTTGCCACAAGGCCGCTTCTATTGGCCGATAGAGTGGCCAATAGAAGCAGCCTCATGGAGCGGCCCACCTATCACCTGCAATGGGCAATTCCAGGCCCCTCCACTTAGGCTGCCAACTAAGGGAACTCACAGTTTACTCATTTGCTTAACTGATTTCAAAGGGAGGTTGGGGGATCTTTGTGCCCCTTGCCATCCATTAGCGTCTTCGAGGGGGAAGGTCTGCTTCGAGGGGGAACACGAAGATTGCTGTCTGTAAAACTGCGAGCTAAACAGCCCGCCTTTCTCCTTCCTTCTTCCCGAGGTTTTGCTTGCAGCCCGACCACTGAGAAGTGGTGAGTCTGGCTTCAGCTCTCCCTTGTGTGGTTGGTGGGGTATTTTGGTGCTCTTTTTCAGACAGTACAAGAGCGAGTATAATCCACAAATATAGCTTTTGGCTTCTGCACAGACATTGTAGTCTGTGGCATGGTTTGCGCAAATACGGTACCTACCTCGCCCCGTTCCTGTAGTTTGCCCATAGAATAAGACGATATACATCTGTTCATTTATAAAGAATAACACATAGAAAATTTTGTTCACCTACTAATATTTATTTTGTTAGAGTGATCTGTAGTTTCCCAGTCAAATAAAATATATAATTACTCTATATTCTAGTTGGGTCCGGATTTCACGCTGTAAGCATGTAAGTCTGTAAAGGAATGCATTTTTTCACAGGGAAAAAAAATTCAGGGATGTGGTTATTTGGAGTCTCAAGCTGGAGTCCCCAAGTTTTCCCCATAATCCCTACTGTTGCAACTCTTAGTAACTTCTTGTACATATTTGCCGCCATCTCCACTCTTTATGAAGATATTTCTCCTCTGAACTTTCTTTCAAGAAGCAGAAAATGAGTCTTTTTTTCTTTCTCAGTTCTTGCCCACTCTTGCAGAGTGGTTAAGATGCAAAGTAAATTACTGTCAGAATGCAATTATTAAGGTCAGAATAAAATACAAGTTATCTACTGTGTTTACTAAGATTAGGGAACTAATTGAGGACTGAAGGCAATTAGAGAGAAAGAGGCAGAAAAATCATAACTTCTGCCTTTATTTTTTTTCAACCTGAACAGCTAATCTTCCAGGCATAACACACAGTAGATATAGCCATAATGAAGGCAAAACTAAACATAACAAAGGCCAAGGAAACAAAGAAAGCATTCTGATCATTCAGTAGTATAACTAAATGGAAGATCACAATTCATCTCTAATTCTACATTTCTCTAGATCCGTGATGGAAAACCTATGGCACTTGTGCTGGTACATGATCCGCAGGCAAACTTACCTCACTGCACATGCGCGCACATCACGGCTGATCTCTTTTAAGTTGGTTTGAGGCCTTTTTCACACCCAGAGAGTTGGAAAAAGCCTCTACAAGGCTTTTCAGGCCAAATTATAGGCCCATTTTGTCACTTCCTGTAATACTGGAAGTGATGAAATGGGCCTATAATTCATCCTGAAAAGCCTTGCAGAAGCTTTTTCCAAGGCCGAAAAAGGCCTCAAACCAGCCGAAAAATTAGCTGTGAGGCACAGTGCAGGTAACAGGAGAGGGATTGCATGCACATGCAAAGGGGCATGGGGAGGGGGCCGTGCATTGCATTTTGGGTACTGGCACATGAGCGCATGCAAGCTGGTGCACAGTTTTTTTGGCACAGGAGCCCGAAAAGCCACCACTGCTCATGGGTCAGCAAATATCAGCTTTACCAAATACACCAGGCAGGAAACATGACCAGATATGTTAATTCCACATCATTGTGAAGATTCATTAACAGAATCTTGCAAGTCTGAAAGTACAAGTTCCCCCTGTCTTCTTTACAGCCCAAGAAACTAAGGGGGAGGGTCCTTCTATTTCTTGCCCTGTCCAGTAGCTATAGGCTATGCAGTCTCTTATCAAACCATTCTCTAAGCAGCAGCTATTTGCCCTGTCTACCAAAGTCTTCCCCTCATACCATAGAAAACTATCGGCTGCAGGCCAACTCTGAGCCATCATGTATCCATGAACTAAAAATGGATAGCTATATGAGTAGATGGCAGATAATCAGGCCTAAGCTTTAGCTAAGCTCCCAGGATAAGGAATAAGTTGAGGATTGGAGGGTCCTGGGTGATAACTGATTAGTGGCCTTCTTACTGGTGGGTTGGCACCATCCAATAGCTGACACTTTCTTGACTTGCAGACCTGCATCGGTGAAGTCAGAGAAGGAAGAAGGATCTGGCCCTTTACAGAAAAAGATTGCTACTATCTACCCTAGATGATTATTTGTTGAATCTCCAACCCTTATCCATGTCAGGGCTGATGTTTACCTATCAGGATACAGTGTGGAAAGTCTTCCCATGGTGGAATTCAAAAGAACAAAGACAATCTGGAACTGGTTTCCTCCATTTTTAAATGTACACCTCAGAATGAAGGAAAGCATCTTGCTCCTGATTGATTGTCAGAATTGAGATTTCCAGATTTTACTCATCTCTGTCTAATTATATGATTCAATTTTGATTGATTAGCTCTTTGATTTTGATAGTTTTGATTAATCTCATTGTCTCCTCCTCTCCCTTTCATTAAAGAAAGAATTTTAAAGCATAGATTTAAAAAAATTTCATATCTATTATTTCCCCTAAATATGGCTAAATCTCTATTGAACTTTATCTACTTTACTGCTTCCCCTTCCAATTTTATTTCTAATGATTGGATTCACACTTTATCCGAGCCAAGAGTCATTCCATCAGTATTTTGTTTATCTGTGGCTTTGCCTGACATGTAAATCCAACCATTGTGAACAATTATGTGGAATTAGAGCTTGCTTCTTTCACTTTGGAGTTTTTGTAATAACAGCCTCCAGTTCCAGAAATTATTCAAAAAATAATTTTGGATAGGTTGATGAATGCTCAAAACAAAGTGTCACGAGTATTTGAGAAATATTTAAGCTACAAATTGCTCCCATGATAGCACTGATTGTTTACTTTACACAACCATCCATTGAGTTGGAGCTCTAATGGCAATTTTCTAATTAAAAGAAGTTAGAACAGTTTATATTTTCCAGTCCCAGTTACAAATACTTTGGCAGGCAGTACTGAATAGTTGAAAGAGATGTAGCTGAATTATTAACTTAAACCAAGAGATGGACTAGCAAGCTACAGCTGACTAACTGCATCAGTTAGCTACTTAAAAAGCTAGCTACTTAATTTCCCGACTCAATATATTAAAGAGAAGCTAAAGATATTAAACAGCATATAGTCTCTCTTAAACTGAGCTCCAAGCTTTCTTCAGAATATAAGGAAAAAAGCCCATTTCGTTTTGGCAAAATATGGGGAGGAGGGTTAAGCTTTTCCATGTTTAATGTTTCATTCATGGGGGAGTCTTTACTACTAACCTCAGGAAAAAAAGAATTGTTTCATGGTTTTCTGGAGAAAACAAATTTCAGTCTGTAAATTTAAGTTTCATGCTTTTCATTCTGGATATCACGAGGCATCAGGCTGCTTATTCACTTCTGTGCCAGATGTCCTATTCAGTTTAAAATCTCTGTCATACACTAATTCTCAGAGTAGACGTGCATAACCACACTCTATTCCCAGAAAGCTGCTGTTCATTTTTGAACATAGCTGTATTTTCTTTGGGTGAGATAACATTGAAAATAATATGTCCCCATTGTACAACTCGAGAAGAATAGAATAGAAAGTGACCAGATTGTCTTTTCTTAGTGACATTTAAAAGAGTGGTTTGCTCTTAGCATTCCCTATTGCCTACCTTGCTAAAATTTCATGACCCACCATGAAAAGATCTTATCACTTTTTTTCTACCATCAAAAAATAGCATTCTCTCACGTAAAATTGTAATTGAACAGTGAGCCTGGAGGCATGATAAATGTAGAACATTCTTAAATATTTAAAGTTCAAAGCCACATTTTCATTCCTGGCTTCAAGCACTTCTTTATGGTGGCCAGTTTTGCATTTCTTCCTTCGAGTTCAGCATGAGCAGATCTTGAGAAAAAAAATGAAGTCCATTTGAATCCAAAAATACATTACTCACAGCACTGAACTGCTAATGTTTTATCTTCTCAAATTATACCATAAATTGATACGGTGCATCACAAAACTAAAACAAAACTTGTGAAACTCAAAAGTGTATTTAATTTTCTTTATCAGGATTCTGTATCAGATAGACTTAGGCTCAGTTCCATCTTTTGTTTCCTTTTTTATAACCTTTTAAATCAATGATCTACTTTACCTGCACTAAGGAGACTAATATGCCACAAATCAGTTTATCTGTACTGTGGTGCCTCTCATTATCATGAAATCTAAAGTGCACGTCACAAAAAAGACATGTTTGAAAACCATGTGTGAGTGTGTGTGTGCGTGCGTGTGTGTAATTAATTCTTAAATTAATTAATTAATTAATTTGATTTATATTGCCGCCTATTTGCCCATGGCAACTCAAGGCAGCTTACACAATGTAAAATCATATTTAAAAAGAAAACAATAAGAACTAACAAAAAGAATCAAACAAATCAGTAAAGTACAATAGAACTTGTTACATATAACAATAAAATTGTTACATATAACAATAAACTATTGTTCTGTTAGGAGAACAGAACACCAGTGATCCTGCATCTATTATTCAGTAAGTTTATTGTTCTGTGTCAAAAACTGCTTTTTTGCTTTTACACTTTGTGTAAATATTTATATTTTATATTATGCAGTACATACACACACAGAGAGAAGGTAGATTATAGTGAGAGAGAAAGAAGGGAGATTATCCACCTGAAACAAAGAAAAGTTTTCCCTGAACTTGTTCACTAAAACCTTTCACCAGTTCATTTTGTTAATTTTTGCTGTCTTTCTAGTATTTTAATCTGCTGATCTCAGCATCCTTCTCAAGGAAAAAAAATATTTTCTTTGCTGACAGCTTACAGACTTCACCTTCTTAAATTTTTCATTTACCTACTCTGCTACATTAGATATAGCTCATTTTTATGTCTGTCTTTTCCTAAAATAAATTTTGAAATCTCTTATTCTCCAGTCAGGTGGGTTTCCAAGAAAAGACAAGAAAGTTTTCATAAAATATCCAGCAAAATTGATATGACTCATCAGGGTGATGAATCACCATAATTGTGAGATAGATTCCAAGCAGCAAAAATGAGTTAATTCTGCAGATGTACTTCCAATATCTATACAAATGCATCAGGTTAGGACAAGGGATGAGATTATACACATAAGCACAGTCCCTCCTCTTTCCACGCTGAAAGAATGTGGCTTTGTAAAGTCACATGGAAGTGACCAGAAGTGTGGAGTGTGGAAGAATATTTGCATTACCCACACATTTTCATAGGAAGCTCCAGATCCAGGTTCCTTCTTTTAAATCTTATCATCTTATGGGACATAGGAAGGATGCCTTTTCTGGGTTGCCCCTACTCTCTGGAATGGTCTCTCCCTTTTCCATATACAACAGGCCCCTGCTCTATGTTTAGCATGTGACTTGTTCTGGGAATGGTTACCACTTTAAATTTGAGCTTTCAGCTTTTGTATTTAGATATTGGTTGTTTGTTATTATTTGCTTTTAATTATTTGCTGTTGGTTACACAGTCAGCCATATCTTTAGACTGGATTTGACATTTTTATCCACCTTCAAAGTCCTTAAAAGGTGGATAAAAATGCGAAGTCTATTATTATGCTGTTGGTTAGAATTAGAATGACATTGTAGGGTGTCTAGAAAGGATCATGTTCCTGTCAGGGATTCTGCACTTAAAGATCCATGATGATACTTTCTCTAATATTCCCTGCTTGTTTTCCTTGTCTGTGTAACTGCCCTCTTTATACATGTGACCTATGATGTAATCAAAGCCATATCTTTAAATGTAACCCTTAACATCTTGTCCAAGAACTCTGCAGAAGTTTCACTATACTATATTTTCAAAAGAAATCACAATTCTGTGGATCTCTAGTTCATTAGGGAAAAGTAATTTTCGTACTCACACCAATGGGTTACCCATTAACAATCTGAAAATATTTCTGTTTTCTTCAAAGGTAAGAATTAGATGTCATTTTATTGGGTTGGAACCATTAGATCCAATTAGATCCCAAGAAAATATTTTCCATAGTACATTTTAAGTATGAGATTTAACATTATGTATAAACTCTTGAGTCACTGAAAACTTTGGCAATATAAATTTTTGCTAACTACAATGGAGGAATGATTGGTGAAGATAGAATTTGCTGAGATGGACAAATTGACCTGTTTGATTAGGGAAAAGACATATCCACATTTATTGCTGACTGGAACTCCTTCATAGACTTTTAATGTAAAATAGAAAAAAATGAATTTATTATCTACAGTTTTCATGATTGGATTAGATAGATTGTGGAAATAATTTGTTCTGTATGGAATTTGATAGGTCCCAAGTACTTCATTCTGATTGTCCGAAAAGGCTACTTACGGATTGGTTTGCTAGGAACCAATCCGGAAAGCCGCCAAACGGCGGGAAGAGTTACATAACTGTCATTGGCCACAAGTTGGCAGGCTAGCTGCTATATAAAGGGCTGCCGCGGCTTGGGCCATGTTCCGTTTTCTTTACCTAGTGGTTTGAAATAAAGAGTTGTGGTTTGGAACCCGGTCTCCCACGCTCCTTTCCAGACAGAACACTGGCGACAAAGGTGGGATCATCATAGAAGCAGAGACCGAAGCACGCAGTGATCTGAACTGAGCGAAAGAGATGGTTGGTAACAACGTGCCGCCCGCACCCTTCAATCCAGATGTAGAGGATTGGGAATTGTATATCTATTGCTTTCTTATATTCTTAGAAAGCAACGAGATGGAAGAAATCTCGGATCAAAGGAAGAGGGCTGTCTTCCTTACACACTGCCATATTCAAAATGGCGAAGGCGCTGATGAAACCCAGAAATGTCAAGCAGGTGACCTGGTCTGACCTGAACTGAATGCTCTGAACACATTATGACTGGTGCTCAAATCTCATCAAATGACATGAATTTTACAAAAGGGACCAGAAGGAGGATGAAACCATTGCAGACTTCGTGGCGGCCTTGAGGTACATTGGAGAGGCATGTGGAGTTTCAAAACATGGACAAGGCTATGAGAGACTGTGTAGTCCTTGGCCTGAAAGACTCTACCTTCAGAGCAAAACTACTCAACAGGCCTGAATATAACCATAGTCGAGGCCATTGCTGAGGCAACTGCCACCGAAGCAGTGAAAAAGTCAGCAGCCACCATGAGACAAATGAACGCAGTTCCCAACCCAAATGAGGGAGAAGAAAGCAAAGGAGGAAAGAACAGCCCACAGCCCACAGCGACAATCCACCACGAGGATGTCGAAGCCCAGAGTGAAACGCGAAGACAACGACAAAGATGTCCATAGACTCTATTCAGATAGAAAATGGTGCAAAAAGAGGAAGAATTGGCGGGGAATTTCAATATGCGGGCTGCGGAGGCAATCACTCGTGGTCCTGAAATGCAGATTCCTCAACGCAATATGCTGGGCTTGTAATAAAGGGGCACATCGAAAGGGTCTGCGCTGCAACAAAAAAGCTATTGTCCAAAAAGATGCGGCAGCACCCTCCAAGACACGACAACAGACAAGCCGGCAACCGATGGAACCGAAATAAAAGAACCGGTGACAGAGAAGAAATGCATCAGACAGTCCACCATTCGATAATGCCAGGACAGAAAGCGGAAAGAAGGTTCGGATAGAGGGGAGCATCGAGGGAGACCCTGCGAGATGAAGGTTGACTCAGGGTCATTCTTATCGATGGTATCCTGGAATACCATCCCGCGCCTAATTCCAACATCAAGCAGAAAGAACTAAAGAAACAAAAAACTTGTGCTAAAAGACTCACCAGGGAAATCGAATCCTGTAATTGGCCTTGGACATTTTTTAGTTGAAAACAACACGCCAAGTCTTGCCCTAACTATCGTCGACCGTGACTGCCCTAGCCTGCTAGGAATCAAATGGTTTGCACCACTTTTGGAATCGGATGACTGGTATCAACTCGCATCGCTACTACAACTGGGAGGAGAACCGACTCCACGAATTCCAAGATGTATTTGACAGGACTCTAGGCAAGTACCAGGGGACCCCCAATCTCATTTAGCCTAGACCAAAAATAGCCCCCATTCGCTTAAAAAGCCAGATGCATCCCGTTCGCACTTAAACCGAAAAATTGACGAACCAGCTGAAATAAAGTTGATAGCGCAAGGGGTTTTAGAACCAGTCGATCACGCAAGATGGGAACCCCTATTGTAACACCGGTAAATCCGATGGGTCAGTGCACATCTGTGGGGACTATAAGGCACCCTGAACACGCGCTCCAACAAAGCGCATACCAGTGCCAGTAGTGCAACATTTATTTGCACTCGTAGGAGGTGGAAAATATTTGCAAACTCGACCTAGCACAAGCTTATCAGCAATTACCTGTTGATCCAATAACAGCAGAGGCACAAACGATAGTAATGCATAGAGGGACATTCAAATGTAACCGCCTCCAATTCGGTGTTAAGCATTGCCCAGCGTTTTTCCAAAGCCTCATAGGAATGCCTACTGAATGGATCAAGGTGTCATCCCATACTTCGACGATGTGCTGGTCTCAGCAAAAAACACAAACAGCTAGAGACAGGCTAAGAGAAGTCTTAACTCGCTTTAGAAAACACAGGCCTAAAAGTCAAAAGAGAAATGGAACTGGCCACTAACCAGGTCGAATTCTGGGCTATTTAATCGATGAGCATGGCATTCACGCCAACTGAAAAGAAGGTGAAGGTATTCAAAGATGCTCCCAGACCAAGAAAACAAAACCGATCTCCAGGCGTTCCCTGGGCCTCATAAACTTTTAAATGTGTTCCTGCCCCATAGGCGACAATAACAGAACCCCTACAATCGCTGCTAGATAAAAAAAACATTTGGACTTGGGGCCACTGGAACAGAAAGCTTTCCAAGGTATTAAGGACCTATTAATGTCAGACACCATTCTTATCCAGTTTAGCAACACCCTGCCACTGACGGTCACCTGCGATGGCTTACCTTTTGGGGTCAGCGCTATCCTGAGTCACTGGCTTCTAGACAGCAGAGAGGCACCGGTCACCTTTTACTCAAAGACGCCTCCAAAGCGGGAACACAATTACAGCCAACTTGATCGTAAAGCCCTGGCAATCATTTGCCGGGGTCAACATTTCATGAATACCTTTTATGGTAGACCCTTTTCTATCGTAACGCCACAAGCCTCTCCTTGAATCCTGGTGGGAAACAAGCCAACCCCGAAACATTCCGTCTCCTAGAATGATGAGGTGATCTGAATTCCTCACTGCCCAACTCCTACATGCTTTCTCCACAGACCCGGCAAAGCCATCTCGCACGCCGACGCTCTGAGCTTTTCCCCATTGTTCATCACAGAAGACGACCTGCTCCAACTACCCTCACATATCCAACTGGAGACCTGCCCAGAACTACCGCTGACTGCAGCCGACGTCACGAGAGCCACAGCCAAAGACCCTTTGACAGCACGTATACTGAACTGGGTAGGTAAAGGCTGGCCGGAGGAAAATAAAAAAACTGAGACTTTTAAAACCTTTCTGTGCCAGACAGAACCGAGCTGTCTATCGAAAAGGGGTGCATCTATGGGTGACAGGGTGGTAATCCCAAGCAGCCTCCAAAAAAACCATTCCTAGGCATGTTGCACAAGGTCACCCAGGCATAGTTAAGATGAAAGTCCTGGCAGGAGTTATGTTGCGTGGCCAGGGCTGGACAAAGACATAGAAACGCTGGGTTGCAACATGTCACGCCTGTCAGAAAGTGAGGCCTACCTCCACAGGCACCTATATGAGACTGGGAAACTCCCGGGGCCTGTGGGTCGAAGGTGCCACATTGACTTCACGGGGCCAACGAAGGGCCTTTTTGACTGTTGTCGATGCATACTCAAACGGTTGGAAGTCCTCCTCATGGCTTCTACAACACCAAGGCTGTCATGAAAGCTCGACAAACTATTTGTGACACACGTGGCTCACCAGATGTACTGTTTTCGGACAACAGGCCTCAGTTTACCGCTTGCAGTTTCGAACAATACCTGACTGCCCAGGGTGTCCATCACGCATAAACCGTGCCAGCCCATTGGCTGCAAATGGCAGGGCCAAAGGCATGGTTAGATATATAAAGGAAGGCTAGAGAGAATGGACAAGGGGGAGCGTGCAAGACAAACTCAACCATTTACTAACATTGCAACATATTACCCTAGTAGCACTACAAATAAAAGCCCGGCTGAACTATTAATGGGTAGGAAACTACGGTCCTACCTGGACAGGTTACACTCCACCTATACATGGGACAGCCCCCCGACTCCTCTAGCAAATACCATACCTTCGAAATCGGCAACTTGGTCTATGCCAAGAACCTTACCCGGAGACCCAATGGCGCCAAGCCACCATCCACAAGTCACACAAGTCACAGGCCCCCGGTCCTACTGACTAACGCTAGACGATGGGAGGGAATGGAAGCGGCACATAGACCAGTTTTGTTCCCGCAACTTCGAAAGAAAAACCACCACAGAACCATCACAACCAGCCCAAAAGACTCAGGCGGGAGCAGCATGGCTGACTCACCCTTCCAGGAGGTTCCACGGAGAAGATCGAGAGAGGCAGCTATCCCGACCAAACCGCTTGAAGACCAAAACAAGACTGAGCCGCGCAGGTCAACTAGAGCTAGGAAAAGCCCCACCTACCTGCGTCACCTACCTACATCACCCACGTTGGACTGAACTAAAGGGGGAGGGGTGTTCTGTATGGAACTTGGTAGTTCCATATTGGTAGGTTACTTGGTAGATTCCAAGTACTTCATTCTGATTGTCCAAAAAGGCTACTTATGGATTGGTTCACTAGGAACCAATCTGGAAAGCCGCCAAACAGTGGGAAGAATTAAATAACTATCATTGGCCACAAACCGGCAGGCTAGCCACTATATAAAGAGCTGCCACGGCTTGGGCCATGTTCCGTTTTCTTTACCTAGTGGTTTGAAATAAAGAGTTGTTATTTGGAACCCGGTCTCCTGCGCTTCTTTCCGGATGGAACATAATTCATGATGTAACTTTAGAGAAAAAGGTAAATCTTTTATCTATGGAGATTCTCAATCACCCAGGTCATGGTTGTCCCAAAAGTGCTTTTTCAAAAAGCTACAAAGTCAAGGACTTTGTTTTTCCTTGAAGATATTTTGCTTCTCATCCAAGAAGCTTCTTCAATTCTGGAGAACTACATAACTGAAGAATCTTCTTGGATGACAAGTGCAATGTCTCCAAGAAAAAAAAAAGTTCAGTTGCCTTTGAAAAAGCTAGAACAGATAAATCTACCATTGTACTTATAACTGCTGTAAAGATGCCACTTTTATTTTTCTCTTTCCTTTTTTCCTTTTCTTTTTTCTTTATTTTGCATATCAGTGATAGATCCTGAAGGCATAGAAGTATATGCTTCTAGATTAAACCTACTGCAACAATATATGTAGTGATGATTTTTGTAAAAAGGGTGAATTTGATTGTTAGATTTGACTCATGATAGTTTTTATTTGGACAGATAAAAGAACCAGCATTTTTTCCCCTGGATTGGATGGCAGTTGGCCAATTCTATTGGTACAATGTTTGGCTCCCATATTAACTTTTGACATAGTAAAAGTCAACCCCAGATTATTTTACACTGCTAATATCATGTGGTGAATATTCCTTATGAATGCAATCTGTGCAGTAACAGCTGATGTTTACTATGCCAGAGAAGAGGAATTAAAGCTCCTAATATAGTAAATACCAGCTGTCATCATTGAGGATATATTCATAAGCAATAATCACCAGGAAATATTGATACTAAGATTATGTACAGACAATTTCAGCAGATCAAAAGCAAATAGAAGATTTGGGAGTTAGCCAAATGATTAGTTTCATGACTACAATCATACAATGAAAAGGGTTTATGAATAAACATATTTACAATCAAATTTGAATGCACCCAGCTGTTCAAATCTTTGAACAATCTTTGAATTTATTGTCCTTGGATTAGTTGACTGAGATGGCAGTTTTAGGTTTATTTGCCTTGAAGTAAGATCTTTTGGTCAGAGTACAGTTCGAATATAAGCACATTTTGTAGGCCCACTTAGGTGGCAACACCTAATATTGGATAATCTCTGAATAGGAAATAACCGGGTAATAGGCTGGATTTGAAAGTAAAAAAGAAAAAAAAAGGCAAATGATTTTTGTCCTATTGCCAAGTAAACTCCATATATTTCTCCATGAAGTTACCATAAAATGAACTTCATTTAAAATGAAATTTTACTTCTCTAAATACCATAGGATTGGCCTGTAACCTGAAGTTCCCTTATCAGAAAAAAAATTCAAATCCTCTTCAATTGAAAGCCCTCCACCCTCCAGACTGCTTTCTGAGATGTGACAAAGAATTGGTGATGCAGATTTTCAGCATAAAACATATCTTATAGGTTTAAAATGCTCTTCCAGATATCTGTTCAATTTATTGAATATAGAAATTTTTGTGAAACAATAACAAATATACTGTAATATTTCTTAAAAATTAAAAAAGGCACGATGAACTTTCCCATTTTATATATAAAAGGAATTATCTAATCATGAAAACAAATAATACTGGGAAAAATATGACTTCTCGCACCAAAGATATTGCCTAGTCTGGCAATGAAATAACTGCCAGCAAAACTAAACTCAGAGAGCCCCAAGGAATCCACAGTTCAGTGCTGAGCTATAAATATATTACCTTCTATTGGTAAAAAAAAACTATCTGAACCAATCAAATGCTGTTGTTTTGTGTGTGGGTAGACAATAAAGTTATTGGAGGAATGATAAGTATGTCCCTATAATTTCATATATTCTTTGTCACTGTCTTCCTCCAAAAATTGCATTAGTTCAGCTGCCTAATGTTTGTTGTATATAAATGTATACATATGGTGTGGAAATATAGGTAGTCTTTGTTTAACAACTGGTCTCATAATGATCAAAGTTACAATGGCCTCAGTAAGGGTGTACATTACTGGATGTGTACATTCTGTAAAGCACTTCCCATCATCCTATAACATCTCACTTATCCCCTCCCTCAGTCACATTACCACATTTTGTGACATTTTTGCCATTTTCCATTACAAAAATGGTCATAACGTTGAATCATATCACCTAGAGATCTGCTTAAGGACTGCCCAACTACAACCGAAATTGTGGTCATAAATTGAAGACTATGTGAATTTCATTATAATGACATTTCTATTTTTGTAGCACTAAGTGTTAACAATAGAGGAAACAGTAGAAGCCGTGTGGAAGGATGGAATAAGAAGCCCTTGTAATCACATGTAAAAGCAAGTAGTAAAACCAATTAAATGAGGAAAGGCATTTCACACTTTCTGTTTCTATGTCTTATAGGCATTTCTAGCAACTGCTTTGATAAAAAGAAGAAAATCACTCGCTTTACAGAATAAAACAAAGCCTACATGGATAATCTCAGCCTGAAAGACAGCTTTAGGTCCTGGATTTTTAAACTCAAATCTAGAGCTTGTGTGTGTGTGTGTGTGTGTGTGTGTGTGTGTGTGTGTGTGTGTGTGTGTGTGTTNTGTGTGTGTGTGTGTGTGTGTGTGTGTGTGTGTGTGTGTGTGTGTGTGTGTGTTTTAATTGCCTAGCAATTAATTTAAAATTAGTCAGAGACAAATATTCTGTTTCATTTAAAAACAGTTTGACCAAACCCAATTGCTTACAGAAACTTGTAGTAATTCAAGACAGAATAAGTGTAGCATAAAAATGGATGTGTGTGTATAAATATTAAATGAATATTTATGCAGTCTAACCTGTGCTCTTGCACCAAGGGTTCCAGTGTCTATCCTGCCATTGCCCATCATTGCTCTGTGTTCCAGGTCAGGCAAACCACTGCTCCTTATATTTTGTATAACCATGCTTCTCTTAGGATTGCTAAGCATCTGTTCCAGATCAGGGATGTCAAACTCAATTTCACTGAGGGCTGCATCAGAGTTGTGTTTGACCTTGGGGAACTGGGGCAGGCATGGTCAGGGTGAGTGTACCAAGCTTGCCATCACTCATGTCAGGGGCCTGTGCAGTCTGCCAGCAAAAACAGGCTCCCGAGCTCAGTTTTCAGCTGTGATGGCCTACAGAGCTCTGCCAGCGAAAATGGAGTTGGAGAGGTGGACACAGCCCTCCAAACCCCATTATCAGCCATGAAGGTCTCCTGCAGCCCTCTGCCAGCAATCTTCCATAAGCTCTATTTTTACTGGCAGAGGCATCATGGGCCAGTCCTTAGTTGTTTCCCAGGTAGTCTCACAGGCCAGACCTAAGCACCATGCGGGCCGGATCTGGCCCCTGGGCCTTGAGTTTGACACCCGTGGTCTTGATGAAATAAAAAAGGATTTGTTTTTTTTCATATTTAAGCTGTGGCAATGTTCTTAAATGAATGTGCCCTTTATACCTGGAACAATGCCCTTCACCTCTGTTCAATATTATAATATATTTACATGTATTTTGGTGACACATAGTCACAACAATGCTGAACAAAGTTCTTGCTTTTGTTAAGCCAGCACCTCAGTTTCGCCCTGTTGGTTATGGATTGCTTTAATTCTTTTCTGACCTTCCCTTTGCTCCAGGTTTAACTAGCTCCCACTAATGATTACCTGATTATCCAGCAGTGCTTGTCCATTATAAACAATATCTTACTATTTATAGCATTTTTATGTTTATTGATTTATTGGTATGATTCAAACACTAAAATATTAATCATTACATATTATTATATGCTTTAAATTAGAGGTCTCTAAACTCTGGAACTTTAAGACATATGGACTTTATTCTGTCCTGAGAATAAAAGTACTAGAGAACGGTGTTCATCAAACAGCTCTTTATTCTGAACTAATTCAGTGACTTCGTAACAGAACATTGCCAGAGCCGCGGCAGCCCTTTTTATAGCAGCTGCTTGTGGCTTGCGGCCAATGACAGCTCTTTAAGTTTTCCCACCATCAGGTGGGCCAATTGCAACGGTACTTTACTAACCACTCCTATCGCGGCCTGCTCAGCCAATCAGATTAAGGTATTTGGAGTATTCCAATTCTTATACACAACACCCCTCCCCTCTTAGTTTCGTCCAATGTGCATGAACATGTCACGCAGGTAGATGGGCTTTTGTGGGTCCTACTTGACCTGTGGCAGCTCAGCTCTCACGCGTGGTCTTCCATCGGGTTTGGTCAGGATCGCCTTTTCTCCGTGTCTTCTCCATGGAATCTCCTGGAAGGGCTGAGTTCAGCCTTGCGCTCCGCACCCGGGTCCTCTCGGGCTGATTGAGTTGGCTCTGCAAGCTCCCTCTGTTCTGTCCGGGTTTGGATCGAGCTGGCCTGGCTGCCTCCTTCTGGAAGGCCTTGCCTCACTTCCCTGCCACCAGTTCTCTTCTCCAGAGGCCGTCTATAGGTAAGGTCTCTTTGTCTTACCAGGGTCTTTAATTCGGGTTTGTGTTTGCCTTTTGTCATGCTTATTGGTGGTTCTTCTCTCCCTTTTTTATATTTGTGTTTCCCCCCCTCCTTGGTTTTTTGGATTGCTGTTTTGGGGTGGTTATTTGCGGGGTGCTTGGAGCTAGGTAGGTAGGTGATTGGCGTTCTAATGTCCTAGAGCAAAAACTGGTTGATATGATCATTTCCAGTTCTGCGTCAATCACAGTCAAAGTCAGTAGACCGAGGCCCTGTAATTTATGTAATTGTGGTGGACAGCCATAATGGGCCCCTGGTGAATTTTGGGTGTAGACTAGGTCATCCAGTGGTAAAGAGACAGATATTACTTGAGGCGTCAAGGGGTTTTTGTCAAGTGTTAGGTGGGGTGTAATTCTTAATCTATAGGAACACAATTTTTTGCCCATGGAGGAGTCCGGCTGCGCTTTTGTTAGTGGTTGGTGCATAGGGTGAATGCTCGAACTTGTTAACAGTTTGTTAGTCCTATCTTGTAATGTCCGTCAGTGTCCAGCGTTTTGTCTGGCCTCTTTTGGTAATTATTGAAACATGCGTTCAGTTGCTCCTTTCGGAGCCGTATGGGCCGGTGCTGAGTTAGGAGCATGTCAGATGTTCTTGTGCTAGTCTAGTTGCTCAAAAGCTAGCAGTAATTGGGGGCCATTGTCAGATACTACTACATCTGGCAGTTCATATGTGCCAAAGAGTTTGTTCTAATTGTTTTTAACTGCTTCAGTAGTTGTGGATGCCATAGAGAATAAACCTCTAGCCATTTCAATAAGCGCCAACAATATACAATATTATTCCTTCGTTGGCCCAGGAAACATCAATATTGAGTCTTGACCCATTGTTCAATGTCTCTTTGTACCAGGCCTGACCGACAAACGTACTCCTGGCGCGGGCTTCTTTCTTACTATATCCTGGTTCCTCATGCAACATGCGACAATACTTCTCCTCTGCAATTTGTTGGGAATTTACGCATCAACTGTTCCCCCATATACATACAAACCTTTTTCAAGGGGCAAAGATTCAGTCTGCCAGAACGAAAAAGGTTTAAAAGTCGTCTCTATCCTCATCCGGCATCGCCTGTACCTTACCCAGATGCAGAATCCGAGTTCGTTGGGTCTTATCACGGTTACTTTTAGCGACGTCTGCTTGCAGTTGTGGACAGTATCATCCATATGCTCTGATCTGATGGTGGAGATGGTGAGCAATGCTGGTATTCTTCTTTGTCAGGCAGCAGGGAACGGCTTAAGGATCCACATGGTGTGCTGGTTTTTCCCTGGGCGATTGTATGAGTGTGTAATTGGTATGAGCGAGAATTCGATCCATCTCATCATACTTGGCAAAAGATGTTCCGGCGGTTGGGTTTGTTCTCTCCGAATTCTTAGCAGGGGTTTGTGGTTCGTGCTGTAACAGAAAATATCCTACGCTAGGGTATTTGTGGAATCTCTTGATGCCTGCCTTGATGGGAGAGCTTTCCTCGTCAAGTATGGCTGTAGTTCCTTGCTCAGATTTGACCAGCATTTTAGAATAGACAGACGATTGGTGCTTCTCTGCTGTTGGATAGCTGTGTGGCTCATGTATGACCCCAGTTCCAAAAGCGCGATGCATCACAGGGATCGTGCAAGTGCCGGGTCGTTGCTGTATTTGTAATTAAAACAGTGTTGGATGTTAATAAGTCCTCTAATGTTTTGGAATGCTGCCTCTGTTTCTCGTGGCCCCGATTCCAGACAATTTTTTGTATTCTTAATAGGTGATGTATGTTCTCGCTACGGTTGCCTTTTCGGTGGCAGCGAAGACATTGGTAGAAGTTATGAGACCTTAGAGAAGCGCCTGTAAGTCTGTTTTTTCTTGGTAGGTCTGGGTGTGTCTTTATATTGGGCTTTACTTTTTTTTCAGGGGGTGTATCCCTTTCTTCATTATAGGTAGCCCTAAGAATTCGACTTGATTGGTGGCGTAGCTTGACATTATTTTCTTTTTTGACTTTAAGCCCTGCTTCCATGAATCTTTGCAAGACTTCCTCAGTCTGTTGTTCTTAATTGATGTTTGTTTTTCGCGTTGGATCCTAATACATGTCAAATAGGGGAATCGACCCCTTTTAGGTCATTTAAGAAGGCGCTCTCATTAGGCTTTGGAAAGTGCTGGCGGCAACGCTAACGCCAAACTTGAAGTCTGTTGCATTTGAAATGCCCTCTTGCAGTGACTATTAGTCTGTGCTTCTGCAGTTTGGGGTCAAAGCACGCTGTTGGTATGCTTGCGTGAGATCAAGTTTCACAGAAATTTTTCCACCCTCTAATGAATGCAACAGATGTTGAACTACTGGAACAGGGTACGCACTTTGCTGGATGTGGCATGATTGAGGGTGGCCTTATAGGCACCACAGATGCATACTGACCCATCTGGTTTGACAGGAGTTCACGATGGAAGTTTCCACCTGGTCACATGGTCTCGCATGGTTTCCGCATCGGTCGATTGGCTCTAACACCGCTTGTGTGATGAGTTTGTAAAGCTGCTCATCTATTTCAGTTTTAAGGCAAAGGGACATGTCAGGCTTTGAGCCTGATGGGAGCTATCTTAGGATCTAGCGCTGAATGATTATTGGGGTCCCTTGTACTTGCCTAGGGTCCCTTCGAATACATCCTGGAACTCCTCCGGGAGCTCTCCTTCCAAATCAGTCTCGGTGACGCTGTTGATCTGTCATCCGATTCCCAAGGGCATGAACCATTTGATTCCCAGCAGTCTAAGGCAATCATGGTCGACGATTGTCAGAGGAAGTACTTCAGCATGGTTTTTGAATTCTATTAGGAAATGTCACAAGACCCACTACCGGATTTCGGTTTCCTGGTAATCACTTGAGGATTAGGCTTTGCTGTTCCAGTTCTCTTCGCTTAATGTCTGTTATCGAATTTCTGATGGTGTTTCCATGATACCATTGACAGGTATGATCCGGAGTCTACTTCCATTTCACAGGGCTTTCCTTCGTTTTTACGTTATTTGGACCTTTTTTGCATTTGCTGCCCTAGCATTTCCTATGATGATTGTTTGGTGTGTGTTCTTCTTTCGTCGTTCATCTCGCTGGCTTCGGTTCTCTCATTCAAACAGCTTCCGGCTTGTCATCTCTGTTTCTGGGAGGGGTGCTGCTGTGTCTTTTTGGACTATAGCTCTTTTTATTCCTGCGAACCCTTGCAATGTGCCCCTGTTCCTCACAAAAATCTTGCAAATGGCATCCAGGAATCTGCATTCGAGCGTGGGTCGTCCCCTCCGCATCCAGCACACTGGGAATTCTCGCCTCCGTTCCTCTTTTTTCCCAATGATTCCTTTCGACTGAAGCCATGATGTATGTCTTCATTGTCATCATAGATGTCGCTCGGGGAGTCGAGGTCTTCATGGTGGGCAGTCGTGGTGGTTTGTTTTTGTGTTCCCTCCACCTTCTTCTCTGAGCTTGGTTCTGTGGTTCTGGATTTGTTGAGTTTATTTGACCATGTAGCTGCGGAATTTCTTGGCCGCTTCAGCGGCGGTGGCTTCTGCGATGGCCTCAGCCACTGTGATATTCGGTCTGTTTAGTAGCTTGCTTTGGAGGTGTAGCGTCCTTCAATCCGAGGACCACGCAGGTCTCTCATGGCTTCATCCATGTTGAGAAACTCGCAGTGTCCTCCAATATCTCTTCGGGCTGCTACGAAATCTCCGATGCTCTCGTCTTCTTGTTGATCTCACTTGTAGAATGTGTGTCTTCTAATAAGATAAGATTGGAGACCACAGGCACGTAATGGGCTCGTAGCATTCGGTTTAAATCTGGCCATGCCATTTGTTTTACATCCCGCGGTTTGGCTAACACCTTGGCCATCTTGAAGACGGTAGGGCCACAATGCGTGAGGAATACGGCTCTCTTCCTCTGGTCGGTTATTCCTTGTAGCTTGTTGCTTTCTAGAAACATCAGGAAGCAGTCAGTGTATGACTCCCAATCTTCTTTGGTTGGGTTGAATGGTGCGGGCGGCGCATTGTTACCGGCCATTTTGGTTGCTCGGTTCTTGTTGCTGCATGCTTCAGTCTCGCTCTTCTAAAATGATCCCACTTTCGTCGCCAGTGTTCTGTCCTGAGAATTGAAGTACTCGAGACTGGTTAACTAATTCAGTGTCTTCGTAATAGAACATTGCTGGAACCGCAGCAGCCCTTTTTATAGCAGCTGCTCGTGGCTTGCGGCCAACGACAGCTCTTTAAATTTTCCCACCATCAGGCGGGCCAATTGCAATGGTACTTTACTGACCAATCCTATCACGGCCTGTTCGGCCAATCAGATTAAGGTATTTGGAGTATTCCAATTCTTATACACAACAGACTTCAATTCCCAGAACTGGAATTGCTGGCTGAGGAATTCTTGGGAGTTGAAGCCTGCAAGACTTAAAGTTCCCAAGTTTGGAGACCTCTATTTTAAATTAATGAATAGCTAGGTAAAACAATATGATATTTTAAGAAGAAATATTAAATTTCTGGAAAACTTTTTTCCCTCTTGGGAACAAGAAATCAACTTGTCAGTAGGAAGTAATGAGAGGGGATCCCTTTTCACATTGAACAGTAAAAAATTGGTTTTTCCCCTGCTTTAAGAGAAACAGATTATGTCTTTTAAGGTGCACAAAATATTTTCTTACTCTCATCATTTAACACAGAAACAGTTCCTTATATATTTCCATTTCTAAGAAACTATGAGTAAGTAGTTTGCAAAATTACTTGGTTGCAGCAAATTTTTTGAATTTCTGCTCTGTCATATTTCAGACCTTTTTTAAAAAAAATGTTTTACAGTAATATTGAGGGATGGCCTAGCATTGCTCAAAAATAGCAATCCCATATTAAACACACATAGCTATTTCCAAAGCAATTTCCCTTCAGAAATCAAAGCCATTAGCTACCTTTAGTCCCCATGGATGATCACATAAATGGCATTTGATTTATTAGTATTAGAATTAGTATTTATTGATGTTTAAATGTTTAAACTGCCTTCATCCTGAGAGGTTTCAGGATCATGAAAAATAATAAGTGTATGGAATAAAAATATCTTCTCCCAAATAACAAAAAAAGGAAACAGAACAATTAAATTATGCAATAAAACTAATAAAAGATGTCAAAGTAGATTAGAATATCTTGAGCAGAATATGCAAAAAATGCAATGTTGCTGCTAGATCAAAACAGTACACTTAAGTCAAAGTGTCCCTTCTTTGGAGAACAAACCATCCCTTTTCTTAGCACAACATGTCATGACTACCGCAGATGGTTATTAGAAATGATTTCACCAAATAACTTTATATTATGACTTGTATGGTATATTTATTGGGGAAAGAAGTATCTTTAAAAAAACCTCTACCTTCCAAGTATTTTTCAGAAATAGCAAATTTGTATTAATTCCATTATTATCTTTTTGTTTAAACCTGTCCAGGTAATGTGTGTTCATCACAGTTCCTTTCATCAAAATATTCCATATATACCAGAAGTAATGGACAATTATTTAGATAACAACTCAGTCAAAAAGGTGAACAATAGATGGTCAGACAGCAAAATGGCAAGCTGGAAAGCCAATATCTCCATGGGTTTCCTGCACAACATTTTATGTACATTTTAAAAGAATGTTAGAATTTTATATCACACAATAATATAGGACTGACATGCTATGGTTTTTCTGAACCAGGTAAAATAGATCCAGCTCTGAGCATGTCAAATCTACTATTGCTATCAATACCATTACATATGAGCTGGCTCTCATCAAGAGTGTATACTCATTTATATCAGATAAAACATCCACATTACCAAATGCCATCAGAAATTAATATAAAAAGATTGTATTCAATTAGAAGAAAACCTTTTCCCACTGATATGGAATCCTGAATCATTTGTGAATAGGCATTTCCACAAGACACTTTTCCCCAAGAATTTATATATATATCTACTCCATCTTTTAGAATTTTTCCCCAAAACTTCCTTATTTCACTGGATTATGGGTGCTCCTTCTTTAGCTACCACAATTCAGGCAACTCAGTTGTTAAGTAAAGTGGTCAAGTGATTATGCTTATAACCTTACTTCAGCTCCATTTGCTGGTCCACAAACCAGGACACAAAGATGAACACTCTTAAAATTACATCTAAAGTCAGAAATAAAAACATATATTGTGTCCTGAAACATATCTACTCAGAAACAAGCCACCTTGATTTCAGTCTCGTTAAATTTCCATATGAATGAGGCACAAAGAAATACAGGTAGTCTTCATTTAGCAACTGTTCAAAGTTACAACAATGATAAAAATGCAACTTGACAAATCCTCACATTTACAATTTGATTTATTTCATTGATTAGATTTTTTATTCCCACCTTTATAAATAACCAAAGGAGGCCAGTCTCCACAATACTCATTCCTGATCCTATTTTCCTCACATCAATAACCCTGTGAAGTGGGTGCAGCTGAGAGAAAGTGTGAATAGCCCAAATCACCCAGCCAGCTTTCATGCCTAAAGTAGGCCTAGAACTGTTCATCTTTCTGTGTTATCGTTTTCCAATGGTAAAAATGTTTGATTTGTGCATTTTGACTGAATTTCTCTGTAATCATATCTTTCCCAGGCTGCTGCTCATTAGGACTGCTGCAGTTACTCTTCCAGGAATCCCTCAACTAGCTTTAATTTCCTAGTTAAAAAGCTACACATTGGAAAAAGCTACTAGAAAGTGTAATATTGAGTACCTTCAATTAGTAATAGCTGGAGTAAAAGCACTAACTGCAGCCATAGCAGCAGAGATGGATGAAACTTGCTTGTACTCTTTTGGCTCAGGTCTATTGTTTCCTGCTGAGCTGCTAGTTAATGTGTATTGGCTGACAAGATTTATCTTTTAACATCTTTTTCCTGCCTTTTGTTGCACTCGGAAAATCCCAACCAGCCTGCTCGTAAAATATGTTACTTTTATGTTCCTTGAAAAGTGAAAAATAAAAGGGAAACTAGAAAGCCTTGGTTCAGATAAGAGAGGAACAAAATCAACAAACATGTGACAAATGCACATCCTGACAAATATTTGAAGTAATCATGAGCAGCCTCCCATAGAACAATTAACAAGAAAGTAGATAATGAACAAGGAAAGACAGGCTGGTGTTCTTTTTTCCCACAGCCCCCCTCCCAAACATTACATACATAAACATAACAAATACATCTTTCTTGAAACAGGAGTATGAAATGATCCCACCACTATTTCAGCTAGCCTATTACCATATGATGTTCTGTATTACTGTTCCTCAAGAGAATAGCGGTGTGGCAGGAACATTACATTCCTAAATAATACATCAAAGCTGGGCCTGTCATTTATCGCTATTATTGAACCTCTGGGTAGATGAGTTACATCTCTGTCATCTTATTAATTTAGAATCCCAATAGCCATGTTAAGTAAGTTGCGAAATACAGGAGTAAGAAATGAGGGGAATCACACGGGAATCTGTCTGGTAGAAGGCATCCATTAAACACAAGCATCTGAAATCAACCGAGAGCTATATGAGAATTTGGAGGCAGAGGGAAAGGAGCTTCCTTGCCATGATCATAATGAATTATACCTCCACTTCAGGGTAACCTGGGCAATCTAATGGAAATGAATCCCTTGAATTCATGCCATCACTTTACTGAAAGTGAAGAGGATGACGCACAAGATTGGGCAAAAAATAAATAAGAGAAACGCACCTGCAGAAATGTCAGTCCCCAGGGGAAGAGAGAGATGTTTCTCTATAAATAACTAGGATGGAAGAAATCAACAGTCAGAATAAGAGATTGTTTTGTGAAGACAAAAAGCATAACCTTTGCAAGTTTGGAGGCCATGGAAACCTTTTTGAACAATCATTAATGGGGGTGGAGGGTGTTAATTAAATTGTTTAATTACAGAGAAATATGTGGAACCAGGGCTCCTATGATCAGATATTCATGGATCCAAATGTATCTGCAGATTCATCCCTCTGCATGCCAGGCTTTCAATCCACTTGATGTAAAGAAAGAGAAAAGAAAGCTGCAGTGCTGTGGTTAATGTATTGCTGGATTCCTAGGGCCTAGGCCAAAAGTAGCAGCAGCATTCTGGTAAATGGCATTGAGGGCACAAAAAAACTAACTCTACAATTTCTGAGTGCTGAGAAAGGCTTTCAGGCAGCCATTTTGAAAGGGCATTGGCAATATTTCTGCTAAACGTTTAAAAATGGTTTGTATTCCTTTTGTAAATGCTCCTGATTAAATTAAACTTACAACTATTAAGATCATGCTACTGATTTAATATGCATGTATGCCTTAAGAAATTTCTTTCTTTGTTTACTAGGGAAGGAAGGAAGGAAGGAAGGAAGGAAGGAAGGAAGGAAGGAAGGAAGGAAGGAAGGAAGGAAGGAAGGAAGGAAGGAAGGAAGGAAGGAAGGAAGGAAGGAAGGAAGGAAGGAAAATACAACTTTATTTGCCTCTTCCAGTTATAACTGCAGAAAGAGAAAATCATTAAACTTCTTCCTCCCTTTACAAATAAATATTATAAATATTTATTGAAAAAAAACTTTTATTTATTTGTAAATCCTTCTTAAGTTTCTACACAATAAATCAATACTTTATTGCTCGATATGTAATGCAACATACAGCATTTATCCTAAAGAAAGAACAGTTTCCAAATCCTTGAATAATTAAATAAATGTTTATTGTTTCACCAGGGATACAAAATATATATAGACTGTCCCACTGGCCATGCTACATGAGAACTGAAGCTGAGCATCATTTGGAGGACTATATATTGTCCATGCCTATTCTATTGGGATTTCCAATCAAGGAGATTTTTTGTATCTTCTGATTTTTTTCAGTTTATAAAATTAAAAACTATAAGTGGTATATCTCAAAATGATTTTTCACATAGCCCCAGGTATTATATTTGATGTCTTCCATAGACAGAGAAATAGGAAAAGGATTAATTTCACCTATTCCTGACTCCAGAGAGTGAATGGAGAAGGCTGGATTCAGATTGATTCCTTGTAAGCTTCTGCTTCTTTCATCAAAGTGATGAAAGCAATGCCATGACACAAGCTCCATCTCTTTTGATTATGTATATTATGTCATTTTATGATGTTCCTTTTCACAGACTGACTTGTTTGACATAGACATGTACTCCATGGATACCACTGAGTCTCTGTAATTTTACATTAAACTTTAAACATTAAAAAAACAGAAAATAATGTGCAATATGAATTTTAGGAGCCACTGAATTAAAAAAGGATGCTTTTATACTGTACACAGTGGTACCATGATGCAACTTTGACTCAGATAAAATATTCTTTTCAGAAGATTAAAAGAATGTCAAAGGCATGATCAAACTTCATCTGTATAATGTCTATAAAATCACCATCCTTAGAATGTCCAACCAATATGTGTTTGGGTAAAGTTGCTAAACAAAGTGTGTTTAATGTACAATCAGAATTTTAGTGTTTAGAATAACCTGAAAAAAAGAAATCTAGACTATTGTTTCTTTCATTCTAAATATAGATCACAAGTACCAGTTCTCGAAAAATCATAAGTAAACCAAAATTCTACTAAAGTAACAATATGTTAAGATGCCCTATTCCTCTCTCCTTTCTTAGCTGCAAAATAAAAGTTGTGGATAGCAGTAAGCAGAAAAGTTAATGAAATAGTTCTGCTGTCTCTGCTAGTTTGGGAAGATAATAACATTTGGTGAACTGAGGAAAGAGCCTCTTTTTCCTCTCATATCTTTTTCTGTGACCCAAGCTTCACTTCCACAGCCTCCACCCACCCGCTCCCACCTCCAAGTTTAACTTCTGTAGAGGCTGGTTACAGAAGTTAGGAGTGAGTCTTCAAATGAGAAAGCATCCACACTATCCTTAGTAGATAGGAACTTTGGATGAAATGCCAATTCAGTTAGGAGACATACAGAGAGCTGTGTTTGTATCAGAAATTCCATCTGATGTTATTGCTTTGGATGCTTGCAATGTCGAGATTCTTCTCATGCTACCATCCATCTGTGTCTCTTAGAATAGGCAGATAAGATGGAAAAAAGATACTGTGAGATTAAAAGGAAGTTAAAAGAACAAGAAACTAGGCTTGAGGCAAATGAGAAATTGCAACATTAATTGCTTGAGACATAATAAGTAAAGAGCTAGAGGCTGATAGAATGTTTTGGGTTATATCCAAGGAGAACTATGAGGGAATTTGTCCTCTCAGATTCACTTATCTAGAGTATAGATAGGTTCTAACAGAAGTTACAACAAAAAGTATTCTGGATCTGTTTCAGATAAATTACTGAATTTATTGGGACAGCTTATAACATGCCACATTGATACTGGCCCCATAATTTCCTGGTCTTGTTGTTACTGAATTCTTTTGGAGATATGATCAACATTAAATATTACAAACAGCTAGAATGCCAACAAATATGAACTTGAGGAAAAATAACTTACATTGTTTTCATTTCTATCGTGTGAAAAAGAGTTTCACCAAGCATGCTTAACAGATGGGCAACAAAAGACAAGAAATTTATTTTTATAGTATAAAGTATTTGACATATTTTTGGATGCTGTCATAAGGAAATTTTATGATACAAAAATGGCTGTTCATTTAAACCAGGGGTCCCCAACCACCGGGCCCCAGACCGGTACTGGTCAATGGATCATTTTGTACCGGGCCATAAAGAATGAATAATCGTGATTAAAATATATATAAAAATATGTTTTTAGTAAAGAAATAGTAAAGAAGCCCTTTACTATTGGGGAAGAATTGATTTTGCCGGTCCTTGAAAAAGTGTTTCTGCGTGAAACTGGTTCCTGGTACAAAAAAGTTGGGGACCACTAAACAACAAATGCAGTCATAGAAATATCACAAATCACAAATGATTCATTGGTTTGGAGGTCTGATAGATCTATTATATTATATATTATATCTATTATATATTATAAAGTATTATTTCTTTTACTTCTTTTTTCTCTCTTTTTTCCTCTCTCTGTATTTCAGTTTCTGAACTGTTTCAGTTTCAGAAGGAGGAATCTAAGTCCTCTAACTACTAAGAGATCTGATGTGAGGAATGATCATAGATCATAGAATAACAGAGTTGGAAGGTACCTTGGAGGTCATCTAGTCCAACCCTATTCCAAATATTAGTCTCTACCTAGAACCAAACTCACAGCCTCCTGATTGTGAGACAAGAGTTCCACCCCTAGGCCACTGGAGCTGCAAAGCTTTTAATGTTTACAACATTATTTGAATAACATAATTTTAATGTTTACAACATTTTGGAATTTTTAAATTAGTTTTATTTTTAATACATGTCTATTTAGAGTATTCAGTTAGCAGTTTAGTAAGAAGGAAGAATTTCTTTTCTAGAGTTCATATCAGGCTCATATGAAAATACCATATTCCATAATTCAGAGTTTAAATACATACACATACACACACACACACACAGTATATATATCACAACTCAAAGCATACAAGATTTGCAATACATTTTTATGATCAAGTATAAACAGTTACAGTAGTTTGCTTGTGTTTAATTCTAGAATTTTCAAATGTTACTACCCTAATAAGGTAGAGCCCAGTTTCTCAATTTGAGATCTGAAATCAGAATACAACTGGACAGGAACTTGGAGGTCTTTTAGTCCAACCCCCTGCTTAAGCAGGAGACCCTATACCAGGGGTGTCAAACTCATGTCATGGTGGTGTCACGTGATGTATCGGGACTTTTTCCCCCTTCGCTAAACCAGGCATGGGTGTGGCCAATGTTTGATGCATCCAGTCCATGGGCTGGGAATTTGACAGCCCTGCCCTGTATGATTTCAAACAGGTGGCTGCCCAGTCGTTTCTTAAAAACCTCCAGTGTTGAATCACCTACAATTTCTAAAGGCAAGCTGCTCCATTGGTTAATTGTTCTCACTGTTAGGAAATTTCTCCTTAATTCCAGGTTGCTTCTCTCCTTGATTAGTTTCCATCCATTGCCTTCTGGTACTTCGGAAAATAAATTGACTCCTTCTTCTTTTTGGCAGGCCCTAATATACTGGAACACTGCTTTCATGTCACCCTGTCCTTCTTTTCTCTAGACGTAGAGAACAGAGAGACATAGACACAGAGAATATAATTGGCACATCTTATCTCTGTTGCTAGAAGCATAAACAGTTTCTTCTCATTCCTTTCCTAGCCTTTGCACTTCTGTAATGATGAAACATCTAAGCCTTTGCAGAGGTTGTGTTGTGGGATTAGCACCACTGTCTATAGTTATTTTTATAATAACCATACAATTCATCCTTATGATTTAATTTTTTTCATAAAAGGTATGAACATACATGAAAAGGAAATTCAGCTCTCTAATAACTACTTTCAAGCCTTTTAGAGAAACATCTTTTAAAGGCTGATGTTGTCTTTGTACTTATCATCAATTTTCTCCTTAATATCCTGAATCTTCCTGTGCTTAAAGATAGCAAGTTGTCCTTCCTGTGCTTAAAGATAGCAAGATAGTAGTGGCAGGCAGTTTGCAAAATTTTAGAAAGTTAGGACGATTGATAGGCAAATTATGTCTACGCTGAAAACAAGAACAACCCAAAGTACAAATGATTATGCATAGAAATATGTTACCTTTCATGGTTTTTAAGCAGCCTAGATTTGGAAGCCACAAAATGAGTTTTCTCCTACGATGAAGCAAGGCTCCAGTTGGTATTGTCCATGGCTACATGACGGAGATTAGATGCCATCTGCTGGATCTTATGAATCTCTTCTAACATGACATCATTGTTCTCCACATATGCACAGCAGATATCATTTATCAAAGAACATACCCCATCTTGCCATGCAGAGCTAAGGCCATACACAATTCTGAAGGACAATATGTGAGACATAATTATTTTATTCTGTAATTCAAAGATGTGCTGCACTTACATTAACAACTGGTTTGCTGGTTGTTTACTTTGCTTGCATGTGCCTCTTCAGGGCTGAAACGCAGCTTCAAACATGCAGCTCCGGTGAGTATAGCAGCCATCGCATGGAACATAGCTGGGCAGCGTGGGCAGGGCAAACGAGCCAGAAAGTTAGTTATATATGGAAAGCATTTTGGGGGGGTGGCAGCCAGTGATCACAACTACTGGTTCACCCAAAGTGGTCTGACCAGGCAGCAGCCCACCACTGCTATAATATCAAGAAAGCATTGGCACTAGTACTTGCAAAGAGTTCTAGAGATGATTAAATGTTTACCAGTGAGTTTTTACACCCTGCTACCCTAAATGGGGGAATCAGCCAGGAAACTAATGAATGAAAATTGCTCGGCCTCTCAACTAAACGATAGGCTCCACTTCAGAAACTATAAGATCCAACTCATCTTTGGAATGGCAGGTTATGACAGAAATTTCAGTGCCCATGGTACCATATGAAGATCTGAGCAAGTGTTTAAAAAGTATAGATGCTTTGAATATGGAAAAAAACAAAGGAAGTAAAAAAGAAAATTTAAAAAGAAACAGAAAAGAAAAAAAGGGCTTCCTATCTGTATTTATATCTTATCCTCTTTTCTAAAGTTATGCTTCTTCCCATTTTCTACCCTTCCTAATTGTTCAATCTGTAAATCACAAATTCATTTTTTTTCCATTTTCAGCAAAAGCTCCATAAAAGGATTCCAGTCGTTAACAATGTAGTTATGCTTTTCCTAATTAAACAAATGACTTTTGCCATCTTTCCAAATTCTGTCATCTTCACCATAGTGAAATCGACTACATTGATGAAAAAAAATATTTTGTCTTACTTTGTTTCTTCTTGGAATCCATTTTTTGATTATTTGCTTGAAACTGAAAACAGTGAAACCTTAATCTTCGAATTGGTTAATTAGATTATTAAAGTCCTATAATATATTCTACATCAATTAAGACTTATTGTTTCTTATGTTTGTATCTGTAACAAAGAAAATTGGAAGTGACTTTTTTTCCTTTCTTTTTTGTATTCCCAACTTTCCTTTTTCCTTGTTTCAACTTTCCTCCCTTTTTAACTCTCCTTTTGCTTTGTATTCTAGCTTTAAAAAAAAACTCAATAAAGCTTTGTGGGGGAAAATACATATAAAAACCATTGAAAACTATCTCCTTCTGTGATCCTTTGCTATTTCAACTTCATCTTATATTTTCAATATTATCCATGTACTTGTTTTAACAATCAAAACCAAAAAGAATTATTGCAAACATAATGGAACAGAGGGAAAATGGAAATTATTTAAAATGACGTTTATATAATTTTAATTCCGACATTAAGGATCTTACACATTGTAGTGTATAATTGCCTAATATATCTTTTAAAGATAGATAGTAAAAATTCAAGAGCTATCTTAAGAAGAACATTTCAGGTTTAACATATAATAATTCACAATCTGCTTTCATAACAGGGAGTTAAGCTTCAGATACTATAAAACATTGTTTTGATATAACTTTGTGTGCTGATAAACATGAGTTATTAGTGTCTGCTACTTTACTGCATGAAGAAAAATCTTTCGATATGTTCAAATAAATATTTTGTTTTATAGGAGTTTATTTGTTTCATATGCTTTCTAAATTCTATATTATTGTCTTATTCCTTCTGCTTTAATTACTGCAGAAATAATTTCTTCTACTAAAGGAATTATTTCTGCAATATAATAATTAAAATTGTAACAGCTGTCCTCCAATTCCCTAATGTTTAATTTGGTATAAAATCATTGGCATGGGTAACAAGTCTAAGGAATTTGGTTAGTTCCTTTTTTTACATTATAAAATACTGTGAAGTGCTGATGATATGTTTGTTTTTTCAGTCATCAAAAATCTTTATCAAAACAAGTCTGGTATGCAATAAATTAGAGTAAAGCATTTTATTTCATTTAGGAAAAAAACTTCTGGCTGATGTTTAATTGTTGTCTTAAGTCTATTAAACATCTATTATCCCCATGTAAATATTCGTCTTAATGGACAAGAATTGTTTGATACGCATTACTCCAATGAAAGTACCCTGAAATAGATAAAAATTCCTCTAAATTTGTGGAGAATTATTACTGTTGTGAAAATGAATTTTGTATCAGACTAATATATATATTTGATGATCAGTGCCTATATTAGTTCATATAACATAAAACACAGAATAACAGAGTTATTGAACTTGGCGGTCTTCTAGTCCTACTCCATTCTCAAGCATGAAACCCTATATCATTTCAGAAAAGTTGGTTGTTCAGTCTCTTCTTAAGAGCCTCCTGTGATGGAGTATCCACAACTTCTGAAGGCAAACCATTCCACTGGTTAGTTGTTCTCACTGAGAAATTTCTCATTTGTCACTTCACTTAGGTCACTTCTCTCCTTAATTATTTTCTATTGTTTCTGGTCTTGCCTTCTGGTGTTTTGGAAAATAGGTTGACCCTCATATCTTTGTGGTAGCTGCTGAAATATAGGAACACTGTTGTCATATCTCCCCTAGTCATTCTTTTCAGTAGATAAGACATACCTGATTCCTGCAAATGTTCTTCATAATTTTTAGCTTTCAGCTCCTTAATAATCCTTATTGCTCTTCTCTGAACTCTTTCTAATGTCTCAAAATCTTTTTTATATTATGGTGACCAAAACTGGACATAGTATTCCAAGTAGTCTTATTAAGACTTTGTAAAAGTGGTACTAGATTTCACATGATCTTGTTTCTGTCCCTCTATTAATGCAGCTTAAGGCTAGGTCCCACTGGCCGACAGATGCAAAATGTATGCATAAAGGACACAGCGGACGAGCAAAATTTCGAGCTCCACCCGTTGTCATCCGCTTCAAAAAGTGGCGAAAATTTGCATAAACAGAATGGAAAAGAACGGAAAAGAACGGACGTGGGTAGTATGTAGCGTGGATGTTAAATGGATGTTCATAGGAAGCCTAGCAGATGATAGCGGATGACACCTCCGAAGGGGTTCCGGGGGAGAATTTCAAAGCGGACGCATAGCAGATGAAGCGGATGCATCACATACGCCTAAAGGAAAGGAAAGAGATGCCGCGTGGATGTATATCAGATGCAAATGCATCCTTTCTATTTCCGTGCTACTAACGATGTATAGACGTTCCATGTACCCTTTCTTTCCTCCCTCTTTCCATTTTCAGCTGCAGCGGATATGAGTTGCGAGGATGCCCAGAGGATGCAGAAAGGATACAGTGGACGTTTAACGGATGATGAATGGACATAGAACGTTTGTTGCTCGTATGTCGCGGATTTATATTGTACACGGCGGAAAGTTCATGAGTTCACAAAGTTTTGTGCAGCTCAAAACTTCTTGCGCCGATGAAATCGCAGTGGACGGATCCTCGACGGATAGAGCGTATGAAACACGTATGCAATGAGTACACAACGAATGCATAGCGTTTTCCAATGGATGGCAAGCTTTTTTTAACGTTTTACATCCTCTTGCATCCGTAAGTGCAGTGGGACAGGGCCTTTAGGGAGGCCTTTTTTTGGCTACTACTGCACACTACTGGCTCATATTTAAGTGACTGTCCACTAGGACTCCAAGATTGAGCTAAGTTTCACTTAATTATACCTGTACAAATGGTTTTTCTTGCCAAAGTACAAAATCTTACTTTTATCCACATTGAATTTCCTAGATTGAGCCCAGTGTTCAAGTCTATCAAGATCCATCTAGATCTTGAGCATATCTTCTGGGATGTTGACTATCCTGCCATCTAAGTGTTTAGATATAGTCCCCTAATGTTCTCTCATCTAAATAATTTGTGAAGATATTAAAGAGAACTGGGCCTAAAATGTTCTATGTTAGGCCCAGTACTTTTGATATATATATTCCCCTCAAATCTTTCAATGAATCAGTTAATTTTTGGCCAAACCAATGATGGAATAAACAGATATGTAACTTCTTGTTAAAATTATAGTGGTTTTAGTTTTCCTAATTTTAAACAGTATCACTAAATGTATGTATTCATCTCAATCTTATTGGGCAGAAAGAAAATGATTCTCCTCACATGCAAAACTGGCAGTTTTTTATACTGTACATGCATTTAAATTTGCAGGTTATACCTTTATAACTAAAATTATAATCCAAATGTTTCAGCTTTTATTAATGGAATTTACTACAATTTAGCTAAAATGGCCAAATGGCAATACTTGTACTGCTTATATCCATTTTTTTCTGGTCCAATGTGTCCTTTGAAGGAATTGTAATTTGGATTGTGATGTGTTTATGTACATTTTAAAATGTATTCATGGAAATAGGATACAGGAGCTGCCCAGAATCAGGAACAGTGGAACATAAACCAAGTAAAATAAATAAATAAAATGATTCTGAAAATGCTTCAGCTATTTAATTTCTGGATTCAGGTGTAATATATACATGAAAGAAATGAAAATTTGGCACTGTGGTATTCAGTTACATAGAAAATGCATCTTTTGAAAGACTCTCATGTTCATTTCTAATTAATTCTTCAAATTCATGAAGGAAGGAAAATCTATCCGAAACTATCTAGGAAATGAAACATCAACACCAATGTATTTATTCTTTTGAGATTTTCTCCCAGGAGCTTTATGTAAGGTATCATTTGAGTTGAATGAATGTTTTCTTTTGGAAAATATATTTTAGGAAAAATATGAGTTGAAATGCACACTTCAAATGATTGGAAGTTTGATAATGTTAGAAATTTCACAAATAGCCTTTCAACAATCGTATCATTGACTGTTTAAGTAGCTATTATTATTGTTGTTATTGTTATTATTATTACATGACAAAAAAAATAAATCTCCTGAGTATACCAAGAGATACAGGATCATTTCTAAGCATGTGAAATTAACCCCTTTCTTTGAATTCAAATGCTAATGGAACACAAACTCTATATTAAAGTCAGCAGTAAATTAGATAATGTTGTGCTTTATATTCAGGCTATTTCTACTGTTCAGTTAATTTATCTTGGCTGCCAGACAGGTTGACTAATTAACAGATGTTCAGGTAGTAAAACATTCAAATTTCAAGCATTAAATAAAATTGCTTTCAAACATTCAACAAAACCATCTAAATTGTCAAGAGAGAAGCAGGAGAACAGCCAAGGTCATATGCAATTTCATTAAAAGAAAAACTGGATTGTTTTGTGATGATGTATTTGAATGGATCAGTCTATGACCAGGCTACAGGAGATGTACATACACAAAATAAAGGAAACAAAACACAAAATCAGGATTAGTAACAAAAAAGGTAGTTTATGTACAGTTTATTTCTTTTATTGGTTTAAACATTCAGTGCCACATCTACAGCTATTGAACTGTACTGATGATTGAAACCTTGCAACCTTCCTTATGACTTTCTTCGAAATATTTAACCCCATGTCACACCGAACCAATGGATGCAAAGAGGATGTAAAACGGACAAAAAAGCTTACCATCCGTTGGAAAGCGCGATGTACTCACTGCCTCCGTTTGGCTTCCTCTCTATCCGTCCAGCATCCGTTTGATGTTCACATCGCTCCAAAAGTTTGGGCTGCCCAAAACTTTTGCGTGGAAAATATAGTCCAGTTTTTGTCCGTCTGGCATCGCTACGCATTCTGCTACGCATTCCAGTGTACGCAATCCGCTATATCCGCTAGGCATCCCGCTACGCATCTGCGGCAACTTGCATCCGCCGGATTGCAGGGAGAAAGGCGAATGGACGGCAGAACGGATGCAGAACGGATGCAGCACGGAAACAAGAGCATTTAAAAACAAAAAAAGTTCGCAGAGGGGACCCTATTCTCGGATATTAAGGAATTCTAAGAGCAGAGATCGCCTAGACGGATGCCTAGAGAGCGAATATGATGGCGAAACCACGCCAATGATTTTCAATTAAAAAGGGCGAGCAACTTTCATCTGCGCGATCTCACTTTCAGAAAGTTCAGCTTTCATGAGCTGTGCAGTGACGTCCGTGCATCTTTGTGATGGCTGAGCTCTTGCCAGGCATTGCCCACAGCAAGTCGCGCAAGGTCATCTCCTAGTCTTCTCGCGTGATTGAGTTAACTGGAAAGAGTCCTTTGACTCGGATGACGTCAGCGAGCCAATCGCCGAGACATCGTTTACGTATGTCAAGCGGTGAGCGGAGAAAATGCCATACTGCAGGACGGTGCTGTGAGATCCTCTAGCTGGTTTGGCGAGGAAGAAAAGAGGCAGCCGCCAAAAAGAGGATCTCTGGGTCCGTAGATTGGTTCGCCAAAGAGCGGAGATGGGAAGGACTGTAGCCAGTAAACAGAGCTGATGGTGGCAAGGTATCAATAGGAACGAAGCGAGCAGCTGCGCGGGATGCATCTAACAACTTCAGTGATGCGGGATTTGCCTCCGAGCGCATGTTTGACGAAGTTGTGGCAGGCGGGCTCACACAAGGTGGGTGTTGGGCCGCTAGCCTGGTGAACGGTTTGAGCGGGAGTCAAAGTGGTAAGTATGCATAGGCTGCGGGGTAAGAGCAGATCAATCGAGTGTCGGTATCAGTAGAGATACGTGAGGTAAGAGTGATAGGCCGCGTCTTGAGCAGCTGTGGAGCACCGTTCTCAGGTTGAACCAAGCAAGAGCAGTCAGCTTTCACTCACCTCTCGATTCCTGGGAGTTAAACTAATTGGGCTCAAAGGTGAGCCGCTGCACACTCTGGCACCAGTCCTGTCCGAGCGATCTACCGGTAGACAGGAGCAATGCGAGTAGAGGAGACGGTGGAGAGGGTGCATATAGTCGCTCAGACAGGCGCATGCAGGCGATTTGGTGGTACAGCGATGGAAGTGGGTGGCAGGGGCCAATGCGGCATCGATGTAGAACTTAGCGAGAGGTAGAGCTCCTGCGCAGTAGCCCTGCCCTCGCTGAAGAACAGGAGTGGAAGAGATCGTTGTCAACGCCGCAGGGGTGGCATGCAGAAGTGGAATTCCCACACGAGCTGTTGACGGCATAGAGATGCAGCGAAGGCGACAGGGTGGCCGTAGTAGCCGAAATTCGTCCGCATGACGGAGATCCGGAGGGCTGCCGACTTTATTCTCAACACCTGCCGCAAGGGCTTTTCTCAGAGGCATACATCGCGTCTTCGCGGCACATGGTCGAGAACTGCTTGGAGACTACAAACAGATTCAATGTACATCGAGGTCGCTCGTCAGGCAATGCTCATTCTTTCAGGATGCCCAGGTATATCAACGCCTAGGTAGTCCCTCTAAAGGAGGGGCCGGAACATCGAAGCCTTCGATTTGCTGGGGCTAGCCAGGAGTATGCCAGAAGCTGCGAGCTGGACGCGACAAGTATGGACCGACACAATCAGGATGGGTGCACTGAGTTCTGGTTGCATGACAGATGAGGTGGTGGGGGAGTGGGGGTGAATGGATCGCGACTTGTCGCCTCACAACCGTTAACGCCTTCAGTGTGCGAGAGAGGCCCTACAACACTTATCAGATAGCCTTGATTCACCCATGAAGAGGAGGATCTTCACCGTACATGGGCTGTCGCAGGGCAAAGGCCAGGTATGCGGCTGGAAGGAGCAGCTCTTGCGTGGCAATTACGCTCGCTGGCGAACCGTTCAGGTACTAATTCTCACCCCATTGCAGCATAGCCCAGAGACCGTGAGGAGGGATCGTGGAAGCTTGCCTGCATCCTGCACAATCTCATGCGCAGCACGCTACCCAGTCAGTGCGTATAGGGACAGGCTTGCTGGACCGTCAGCGAAGGCAATGGGACATGGAGCCTGGTCGGATATGAGGCAAGGGCGAAACCTGATTAGACACTGAGGATGTGCAAGGCCCCAAGCAGGCCTTTCACGTGAAGGACAGCAGCAGCGCAACGCTCGCTTGAGATCGCTTGGATGCAACACCTCAGCTGCAGGAGTAGTGGCGAAGCGAGGATGGTAGATGATATATGCAGATGCTTCCTCAGTAGTCTCAACACCGGATGATTGGGCCATGATGTTGAGTGCGCCTAAATGACAGCGGCAGATTTAAAGATATGTGGGTATGTGGACATGTGATGGACTGCGATTTTACCTTATTAGTATGATATAAGGCCATTAAGGTGTTAGCACTGGAGGTGGACCATACAGTCCCACATCGTCTTCGCCTGGAGGTTTATGTTCTATCCCACAGTCTATCTACCACACCCACCCATCCAAAGGTATCCCTGCTCATTCCTCAGGTATCCCTGCCCACCCCACTGCTATCTTAATCCATCCCACAAGCATTGCAAAGGCTTAAACACATTTCTATAAGTGATACTTCACAACAAGACTTATTGTGACGACAGTGTGTGTATATCAGACTTTATTAACAACAAGCTATAAAAACAAAAATGAGTTCTGCTGGCACTCCTCGTGGTCGCTGCAGTCTCAGGGTGAAGGTCCAGGTGCTGTGGAGGTGGGCTGGTGCTGGAGTGCTTGTCATCAGCTTCCTCCAAAGCAGAAGCCAGCAGAAGCGCCAGCCCCAGAAGAGCAAGCCCCGTGCTGCAGAAGCCCCAGCAGAACCAGATTGAGGGCCAGGGGGTGGGATGGTAGCCCTGTCCTCTTGCAAGGGCTGCCAGCAGATGGTCTGAGGTCGTTGCTGTGCTTCCGCATGGTTGGTGGGTTGCTGGCTGCAGGGGAGGCTTGCAGGAACCAAGGCTGGCAGGAGGCTGGCAGCAGGAAGGCACCAAAGGTGCGCAGGAGACGAGCAAGCTGCAGGAAGGCGGGCAGAGAAGCTGCACAAGGCAAGGCACCAAGGCTTGGCAGGGAGGCAGGCACCTAAGGCTGCAGGGAAGGCTGGGCAGGCAGGGCAGGCACCAAGGCTGGCAGGCAGCAGCAGGCTTGCAGCAGACAGACATGAACCAAGGCTGGCTGGAAGGGCAGGCAGAGGCTGGCAGGCAGATCTTGGATGGCAGCAAGGCTTGCAGGCAGGCTGGCAGCAAGGTTGGCAAGGGAGGCGTGGCCAGCAAAGTGGCAGTGTGAGGTGGCAGCAAGGCTGGCAGGGGAGGTGGCAAGCAAAGGCTGGTAGGCAGACCATGCAGGCAGGGCAGGCATGGCAGCCAATCCGTCCGCAGCACGGTTTTCATCTGAATTGGCGACCTGCTTCCGAGCGCTTCTGTTATATCCGCGGGGCTGAGTGCAATGCATTCCTCACCGCATGCTGCAAATCAAGTGCCAGGCATTCCATTAGGACTTCCACTGTGCATCCGCTGTTATCTCCGCTCTGGCATCCGCTTCATCCGCTGTGCATCCGCTCTGGCAATACCGCTGCATGCATCGACGCTGTATCCCTTCCACTCCGCTTTGCTGAGGCCCCCTGGAAGCCCTGCGGATGCGCCATCCGCTCAATCCGCTGGGCTTCCGTTCCGTGCCCGCTCATGCATCCGCCCTTGCATGCCTCCCGCGTCCGTGTTATCTGCTCTGGTGTATGCAAACTTTTCTTGGCCCCCTTTTGAGAGCGGAATAACAAACGGATGGAACATTTTGCTTGTCCGCTGTGTCCTTTTTGCATCCGTTGGGCGGTGTGACATGGGCTTTAGTTGATTAATGTACCCAAACGTAGATTAAGAAGAATTTTGACCTGAACAAAAAAAGCTTTGTTTTCCTATTTTCACGTGCAAGGAAAAGCAATTTTACTGACAATTGTTCCATATAACAGTAGATTTAAGAACTATGTAATAAACCTACATTAGGTATGGAAAGCATTGTCTAATGCCACTGAAAGAAGTTAGGCAATTGAAGAGACACTAAATAATAATAAAACATTCAGATCCCTAGAGATCACATTTTCTAATATAATAATAAACTAGACTAGGTTACAATCAAATTGTAATCCTAGATTAGCAACCATAGCAGATTATTTAATTCAATATAGTCATACTTAAAAGTCATGTTTCAGGATATAATGAAGTTCAGGGAAAAGATCAATATTCCAGAAGGGACATTTACAAAATATCCCCTCCCATAAATTGCTTGTTTTCTTTCTGCATCCAGTTTAGGAATGCTACTTTAATAAATACAATGTTTTTTTTAATTTATTTTTTTATTTATTTATTTGTTTGTTTGTTTGTTTATTTATTTATATCAATGGATCTAAATCTATATGTTTGAATGTCACTATGTGATTTGGAAGAGGTCACTGGGAAATGTAGATACAAAACAGTATCAATAGAGTGATTCTTTTTTTAAAAAAAACCTCCCTTTGTAAGTACTCTTTTAAAAAAGCAAGACAAAAGTATTAGGCTCTGCATTAAGTGTAACATATAGTTTGGTCCTAAGAGCCCTAAATGCATTACTCGGTCCCACTTGGTTCACGATATGTGCTCTTAAACACTTCTGTTCATTGTCAGAAGGTTTCTAAATATGCCGCAAAACGAAGCTCATTTCCTGGTGAATGGCTCCCTTAAAGCCACTAGGGACTTAGAGCACTTTCTAATGTCATCCAATCATTGTTGAGCCAAAATAACAGTAAGTACAACAGGCTTTTTATCACATAGCTGAGGCCTGGGTAATGCTTTGAGGATGCTAAAAGTCACTCCTGGGGAAATGATGAATTCCTGCAGATACTTTGTTTCCTACTGCAGTAAAAGTATACTGCAATGTATGGCTGTTTGTCATGAATTTATATGGATCCTCCACATTCAGGCAGTCATCGTGAATATCTATTGCAAGCAAATAATAGAAGACTGAAACCTTGCAGTCTTCCTTATGGCTTTCTTCGAAACATTTAGTTGACTGATGCAGCCCAACGTAATCTAAGTAGAATTTTGACCTGAAGAAAAAAGCTTTTCTTTCCTATTTTCATATGCCAGGAAAAGCAATTTTACTGACGATTGTTCCATACAACAGCAGATATGGGAACTATGTAATAAGTCTACATTAGCTATGGAAAGCATAGCCTAATGCTATTGCAACAAAGCCAGCCCAAGTACAAAAAAACTTGTGGGTACAATTTTGGGTACAATTGGGTCATTCAATATTTCTGCCCTCTGCTACCAATATCAAAACCCCATTTTGGCTATGAAGTGTTAAACTAATTCATTGTCCTAGTGGAAAGATGTTCTCAAAGAGAATATCAAAGATAGAAAATTGACTTGTTTGGTCCAGTGGAGTGAAGTTGCCACAACAAATTCCATTCTTTGTTCTGCTGTACACTTTAGATTGTAGCATTTATCTCAATTTGCCCTGTCATAACAGTGGGAAGATTTTGTCCCATCAATATATTTGAGTCTAAAAATTATTTATGCCTTGTTGCTTAAATAGTATTATTTTTTTCAAAGCTGGGTAAGATGAGGATGGCCACATTTTTTGGGGATGATGAATGGGAAAGAAACAGAAAATGGAAATGAAAGACTATCCAGAAGTTTATGGAGTTTATAGAGATGACCACAGAGCTCTCTGGAAGATCAATTCTCTAATAAAATATAATTGAGGTCACCAAATATGTAGAACAGCATGTAATTATTCAGAGCTATGGTTCTCTGCTTATCAGATGAAAATTAATTTTAAAATGATCATTTTTCTGCCCATATTAGAACCAAGACTAGTAGAAGAACTTTACTTACAAGAAGAAAAAGCTACTTGTCAGCATGGGGAAGAGTAAAGAAGAACTTGGTGTCCATGTCTATCTCTTCTCCATGAGAAAAAAAAATGCCAATTCTTCAATAGGTTTCTTGTAAGATCAAAAAGTCAATCCTATACTGGCTTCCCCAGGAGTAAATCTTATTGCATTTTTATTTAATCAACTTCTACAGAACATATTGATGAGGGACACCAATTTAAAAATAAAGAAAAATAGTATTAGGTTTTATATATTACAATTTTTTTTCACAATAAAACTTCTGTGCACTTCAAATTGAAAGAAACAGTGGCTCATAATGGTTAAAAAAAAAACATATTCATCAGAGAGAAATAGCAAAATCCAGGGGGGTGGAAAACCCTGCCTGTTGTCCCTTTTTTATTTGATGAACCTGAATACGAAGCAGGTACTTCTAGAGCAAATGATAAGGGATTCTTTTCTCAGCTGGACTGTTCAGAAGTTAATTTAAGATGACATGGAAGATAAGCTACTAAGTAACAGCAACTATGGGTTAATTAGGTTCAGCATCCTAAGGGAAAGCAAATTACTGGAAGTGTCACTGAGCCACTAATTTTTATTATTGATTCAGTGAAGTGAATGGGAAAAACAAAATGATTTGTCATCATTGCATGGAGAAAGGTTTACTAATTTTTGGAGCAGTTCAGAAGCTGTGCATACATTTCAAGTCTTCATCTCCAAAATGAAAATTAATGGTGAACGGAAATGCTACAATACAAGCAGGACTTTTCCAGGTCTGTATTGTTACATGGGACTGGGCGGTGGGCAGGTTGAACAAAGGTCTTTTTATATTGCTTGACAAATGATGACTGAATTGTGTTGGTGAATTGTGTTTGAAGAGGGGCTTTGAGGGTTTAAAGATGGAAAGGATGCAACCTTCAAAAACATATAATGTTTTGTTAGCAAATGCAAATATGTATCTGAACTGCCAAGACATATAAGAAAATCAGAAAAAATTTACCTAAGAAAATCAGAAAAAACATAAATCTAAAAAAACACAAGGTAGAAAGGAAAATAAAGGAAAGTAATCAAATAAATATTTCATTTTAAAGTAATATATAAATAAATAAGTTTCAATCTGTGTACATCCATACTGAGCAATATGTAAACCTTTGTGACATGGAAAAGTTTTACTATCATCTACATGTTTACCTATTTACTTATTTGTCAAATGTTTAGGCTGTCCACTTCAGAATGACTCGGGGCAGTCTCGAAAGATTCAAAGCAGATTATATAAGTATATAAATAACACAAGACATAAAATGAAAATACAACCAGCATAAGAGAGGAAACACAGGAATAGAATATCGCCTACCACCAAAACCCACCCAAACCACTTTGCCCCAACCTGGGAAGGGAAAAAACAGTGGGGAGGAGTTTGAAGATTAACTAAAGGTAGGCAAAGTTAGACCTCTGCAGGGATGCTGTTTCAAAAGAGAAGTATATCAACAAAAAAGGCCCGTTTCCTAGATCCTGCATTGTTTCGTTAATGGGATCTGAACCATGCAAACTATGTCAGAGTACATGACTTCACTGGCCCCATCAAGAATCCAATGATCTAATTTTGGGAGTGAACACTGAAGGCTGGAAGGTATAACCATCAAGTTTATTGACCCAAGAAGAGCAGCCTCCCTTCAGATTTCCACAATATCTCCATTTGCCTATCATATACTGTTCATCACACCTGGCCTTAACTCTTCAGACATCTCAATTCTCCCTCCAACCACTTCCATTCTATCAAGTCATGTTTTCTTCCATCAAATTTCCACAAATGCTTCCACATATCCACTTCTAACCAAGCACTCTCGGTTGCTCCTGCAACCAGCACAACTAGGAAAGCCTTCAAATTATACAGAACGTCTAACTCAAAACACCCTCACTCCCTTTTACAGTTCTCCTCAGTCCCCAAGTGAAGTCTGAAGTGGACTGCAATCAAAACATAGGTAAAGAGGCTGCTATTTTTTAAAAAAAAATATCTACAGATGAGATGACATCAGACCAAGGGCTAGGCCAATTTAGTTTAGTTTATTGTCATTGCACCTCATACAATGAAATTAAATACCATCTTCAGTGCACATTATGACTGTGAAAATAAACACAAACACATATCCTTCACATTCAGATGGTGAAGAATCAGATATCCATAGGGCCCAAACCAGGACAGATATGTCTCCCATCCCTGCTTTGCTTCCACTGACACTTCAGTTCTGCAGTCAGAAGGCTGTAGTCTACCCAAGGATCTCAAAGCACTAGCTGAAGAAGATGTAGGAACCATTGTTACCGCAATTCTGTTCTGCTCAGTCTGATGCACTGTCCACAATAGACAATCTTCTATATTCTTTAGTCAATGCCACTGTTACTCAAGTTGAAAGCCCATACTGGACCCTTCAAGAAAAGCTGAGACCATCAAACATTTCATTGTGAGAACCCCACAAGTCTATGGCCCCAATCTCCATACTCCAAAGTTCCCTCCAAGAGGCAAGTTACTCCACAATTGCTTCTGTTCCAATTCTTCCTGTTTTGTTCGGAAAACACACGAGGTAGACCGGGTTCCAACAACAAAAGGCTTTATTCAAACAACAGTCAGAATAG
>BHFT01007761.1:0-44413 GCA_004320025.1 Laticauda laticaudata | reverse complement strand
AATGCAACTGAGCTGCGCAGGTCAAGTAGACACCATAAAAGCCCCGCCTACTTACATGACTACGTAATGTAGGTTGGACTAAACCAAGTGGGGAGGGGTGTTCTATATTAGCATACTTGAAATATCCTTTTCTGATTGGTCCACAAATATGATGATATGATTGGTTCTTCAAGAGACTGTGATTGGTCAACAATTGCCGCCCTGTGATTGATCCACCTGAGTGGCGGGGAATTCAAGGAACCGTCAAGAAAGGCTGCCACGGCTCCGCAGTCAGACTGTTTCCAGGAACTGAATAAAGAGCTGAAAGTCACGCTGGTTTCCAGTCTCTTTTTCCCGCGACACAACAAATTGTGTAATGCTAACTGAAGTCAATGAATTGCATATTTGTATCAGAAATAAATTATTCTAATATTTTCTTGTCTTCCAGCCTACATTTGAGACTATACCAGTATTACCTGTTACAACCAATGGTATAGATTTTTCTGTGCAGAATCCAGATTGGAAAATGGTTAGCTGTGAGTATCTACTAATAGTTAACATACCTTGTTTTTTTTAAAAAATAATCTATGAAATAATTTGATTGTTGATGGCAATATCCCATTTAAATTTTAATGCAGAAATCCTATATATTATTATTTCAGAATAAGTCTCTTTTATCACTGTGAGATTTATGACTAATTATATATCAGATTTTGTCCTAGGTTTACTCGTCTATTAAATTTTGTGCCATTCTTTCTGACCCCAGACTTTTTTNATATATCAGATTTTGTCCTAGGTTTACTAGTCTATTAAATTTTGTGCCATTCTTTCTGACCCCAGACTTTTTTTATAATACATTTTATTAGCTTATCAAAATATAAAATACAAAGATTTTTTTTTAAAGTAACAGAAAACTTGGGGGGAGGGTTGACTCCCAACTCTCTTTAACACAATAGAAACATTACTCAAAATTTTACTTTTACACCACAGTATAAACTAGCCATTTCTACAGCAACAAACATATCTAATCAGCAAAAACAAAATCAAAGTTTTTTTGCAAACACAAAATTTGTGGGAAATCTGTGGGGAATGCTTCTGTTTACCCATTAATCTTTTTAAACTGTAATAATATATATTAAAAGAATACGCTATATTATTTCAATTTTTTAAACCCTTTTGGCAGAAACCAAACCAGGGCTTTTGTTACCATGAGCATCATATTGTCTGCACCTGATTAAAACCCATTGAGTTAAAAATCTTCCATCTACCAATCTACTTCAGGCCCTTGATTTCTGAGCCTGGCTCTCAGTTCAGGAACTGAGATGGCATAAATGAATAACAAATATCTTAATAATTCTTTCATGAATTGCCATGTAGTTCTTACTACAAACGAACAGAAATATATGGTTAATGCTCTGGAATTAGTTTCTCCAGCCTTTGAGTGTGTTATTTTTCCATGGAGAATACAGCATTCATGAAAATTCTCCCTTGATTTCAGCTAGTGACTGCATGGAATATGAACTCGATAAAGGCAGCCAGTTGCAGAAAGAGGAGCTTTCTCTTGAAATTTCCTTTTCAGAATCAATCACAGTGCCTCCAAAACACAGAGAATGTCACAAAAGTCAAAGATTAAAAAAGGATGATTCCGCATTACCTGTAAGTTTAAGCTCCTCAAGTTTATGTACTCTATACCATGCCTGAGTTTCTTTCAAGCATAAAATATGTTATATTGACTTTAGAGATTTGTAATAATAATAATAATAATAATAATAATAATAATAATAATAATAATAATAATAACAACAACTAGTTTGTTTTCTAAACATGTTACTCTGAAATGAATAACTAAGAAATAAAGTACCTTGCTAAAATTATTCATAAAATACTCATATTGGAAGAAAAAGTCTATGATAGGCTTTAATCACACATTATGAAAGTCAAGAGAAATTTCACTGGCCTATCAGATATTATAAGAAATGCCTAATAAACAGCCACATGCTATGTTCAAATTAGTCAAGGTGCTACAAATTTGGTATACAAAGCCTTCTTCTATCCATCAAAAGTTTTAAAAGGAACAAAGAACTCAGTAAAATTACGTTCTCTCTCCTCCTGAAGCAAATTTTTCACAAGTTCCAGAATCTGTTGGGCAAGCAAGCTCAGAAAAAGGCACAAGGCTTTAAGGTCAGAGGTGGTGGTATTCAGCAGGTTCTGACTGTCGGGCTCCGTAGTCAGCTCTGAACATACCTTGTAGCAAGTTGTGGAGAATNTCTGACTGTCGGGCTCCGTAGTCAGCTCTGAACATACCTTGTAGCAAGTCGTGGAGAATGTCACCTTATCTCTGCTGCTGCCAGATCTGTGTTTCTGCTTGTATGCTGGCCGATGGTGTTGAGAGTCACTGCAGTTCTGAAGAATCAGTAGTGGAAATTTTGAGTAGTTCAGCGAACCAGCAAATACCACCATACTCACCAAGCCACGCCCATAGAACCGGTAGTAAAAAAACTTCAGTCCCACCACTGTTTAAGATCCCAAGGTTTAGAGGGTTTTTTCTCCTCAGGAATTGAAGAATGGGTGCTGCTTCAAGAGTTCTATAACATAATAATTAGCAAAAATATAAAAAGAGAAAAATTTCAGTGTTAAAAAACTAATTATTGTAAAACAGCATTTTGTATAAGTGGATAAATAAAATAATTGTATCAGGTTTTTTGCCCTCTATAATTACATAATTTACTTTACGAAGTGCTTCAAGATGTTTTGAATAAATTCATAAATACTAAAAATAAATAAATGCATACAAATATTATTCCAGAATTACCTGTACAATGGAAGAAGGGAATTATTGGGCTGCTGTATAGGTCTACTTTCTATAAATACTTGAAGTTGTACAGATTTTCCCATGTATCAGGCCAGATACATTAACTTTGTTTGAAAATACTGTTTATAATTTATTTTCCCTTTTCTATTAGATTTATTCTTTACAGGCAGATTTGCTGATACTTGTTACAGGGATGCATATTCATATATAATAATTTCCCTAAACATAAAATATATTTAGACTAATCTTATGCATAGAGAAATTATTCAGAAATAAAAAACAATTCTAAATGAGTTGGGTGGGAGAGCGAAAGGGTTATATGCTACTTGTAAGTCTTCTATATTTGTATTTAACAAGGCAAGAATTCAGATAGTTTGTTTAATCCCGCCCCTAAATTCCTACAACATAAGGGGAAACTAAGTATGCCATCTATGAGGATTGTAATTAGCACTCTTCTTAAGATAATTATTTATAACTTGATTCACTTGCTTTTTTTGTAAAAATATACTTAAGGATGAAATACTATATGCATGCATGCATACTTAATAATGTTTCAATGTTAAATAATCATTTAAAATCTATTACAGAAATATACAATTAGGAAAAGTCGACTTGGATTAACTGAAGTTGGAGATTTGTCTCCTGAAGACATCAAGAAAATTCGTTATCTCTCTCTGATTGAATTAACTGCTGTCTATGATGCTTTAGGAATAGAGTTGAAAAGGAACCGGACAGAAAGGATGAAAAGGCGAGGTAGTTACAAACAATGTTCTGACATTATATATTTAAGTTTTTAGTAACCAGCAAAACATTACTTAGCTGAAATTTTTATTTTAAATTATTTTTCTTTAAGAAAATGGTCTTTTTGGAGTTCCATTAGCAGTGCTCTTGGAAAATGATCAAAAGAAGTTTCCTGGAATTAAAGTCCCCCTCATTTTTCAAAAAGTGAGTACTATTTTTAAAGAGCTTAATCTTAATCATCATTGCATATATAAAGAATAATAGTCATTAGTCTAATAATTTCAGGGCAGTTGTTTGTGTTTTGAGTCAGAAAGATGCAACTTTAAATAAAATCATGCCTCTCTTGGTTCACTGTATATTGCACTTCCTCAACCTGAAGCCTCCCAATGGATCTTGGACAACAACCCCAAGAATTCCAATAGTTTGGTCATAGGATTTCTGGGACCTACATTCCAGTCCTTCTAGACATTTCCAATTGGAGGCCCTGCTCTAGAAAAAAATAACATAGTCACTACTGGGTACAAAACATCAGCTTCTGAGTCTTCCTTAAATGATAAAATAGGAACAGTTGTTTTATCTCTTGCTTTTATTTTGCTTGTATTTTCTTGCTAAGAATGATGTTAGAATTTAATGATAAATTGTTGCTGTTGCTGTTGCTGTTGTTCTTATTGTTATGTTATTATTATGATTATTATTTAGAAGAATATAATACTATTTTATTTCCTAAAGAGTCCTAACAATTTCTTCAACAGAAAGTTTTAACTTGTAGTTAAATTTTTGTTTGGGCAAAAGTTCAAGGTATCTGTTATCTTTAAGCTTCTCACTCAGTAGACAGAATTCAAAAACTAATAAAAAAAAGCACTTAGGGATTTGGACTAGTTCTGATTATTTAACCACACAGATTATTTTGGTTAGGCATAATGATTTACATTCACAGGAGCCAATTGTAAAAATGTCTCTATATTTTTAAAAATCTCTGCACTAAAAAAAATCATAAAAGTACTTTGTTTATTATGACACAGTTATTGCTCAAACTTGAGGAAACTGGTCTGGAAACAGAAGGTATTCTTCGAGTGCCTGGATCTGCTTGCAGAGTGAAGGTAATCAGTTTTCTCTTTCAAAATTAAAGACCTTTTATATTGATGGACGGAGAAAATCATTTATGGGCAAGTTCTGTATGAACATACATATATGTACATATACATATATACACACACACACACACATACACACACATATAAAATAAACTATTTATCATATATATTAATAGTGCTCTGAATGTTATAGTTGTTACACAACAAAAATGTCACAAAAATCTGTTTGGTGGACAAAAACATTGTTAAAACATTGTTGGGACAAAAAGAATGTTGAATGCTAGATCTGTGCAGAACTTTGGATTCAATTTCCGAGAGGTACGTCAAAGCATGCAAAAGGAAAATCATTAGCAGCTTGCAATTTTATGAAGCATTGGCAAAGAGGTCTTATGGTTGCGCCATGCAGCTGACTTTGTACATCCCAAAGCAATCTTTCTGTATTGACTCCAAACAATCTCTTAGAGTTTTCCCCCCTTCTTTTTCTTTTTTCTTTTTTTCAATCATGTTCAATTCTCAGAAATTGTCTGGACAAGTCCCTGCAGTTTTCTTGGCAAAGTTTTTCAGAAGTGATTTGCCATTCCCTCCTTTCTATGCCTGAGAGAAAGTGATTGGACCAAGTTCACCTACCTGACTTGTGCCCAAGAAAGCCTCCTGGTTTCTAGCCCTATCTTTTAGCCACTACCAAAGTGGCTCTCATCCCATACCCATATTAAATATGCTCAGTAAAAACAACAGGTAAATTAATGACAAATAGGTATTTTCTATCCAGTATCCTATTTCTGCAAATCAGGAAATTATTGACTCCTAGTAACCACATAGATTTTTTTCATGATGATCATCTATTGTCACGATAACTGCATCCATTCACCTTGTTGATGGTCATTCCCTTTTCTCTTTCCTTCTGCCTTTCTCACTATTAGATTTTTTTCCAGAGAACAGAGACCCTATAAAGTATATAAAGTATTTGTATAAAGTATCCAAAGGAAGAGCTTGTTCATTTGTACCTCTAATGACAATTCTGGATTTTAATTTTTCATTTGTTTTTTTTTTCTTAACTGTTCATGGTATTCTCAGGAATTTTTTCCAATATCAAAGTTCCAAAGTCAATAATACTTCAGATTCCAATTTTTATTTCTGTGGATTGTTACAGAGAATACATGGCTTGCATGATTTTGAAGGTATAGACACATCATAGCATAATGCATTATCCCCCCCCCNTCATAGCATAATGCATTCCCCCCCCCCCCAGCATCATGCTTTCCTGAAGATGGGTGATATAATCTCTTTTAAATATTAAATAAACATGCTGAAGTGAAGCAGCAAATAATAGATGTGAAGGAGAGAAAGAGGAAAGGCAAAGACACAGACAGAAAGAGCCTAGACTTCCACCTAAACAAAATCTTCACTGAAGATATCTTACCAAGGCCCTCAATTTGGAAGCACCTCTGTCAACCTTGCCAATTCTATTCAATTATGCAAATGTGTAATTCAAAGAACACAAAATTCCATTACGAAAGGAGAGATTATTCAAAATAAAATACAAGCTGATACTAATTGTAAAGAAGTCACCTTATCTATTTTTTTCTTTAAGAAGCATCCACAAAACCGAAGAGCGAATAGCCATACTACATTATTATAGTCTCAGATAGATAATTCTATCTTACCAGTTCTTTGCTGTATGTATCAGATTTCTTACTGATAAAGAGCTAATTTTGCTGAGATTACCAGTAAGAAGCAATGTAGTGTTAAGCTAGGATAAGGAAGAGCAAGTTCAAATTCACCTCTAGTCATGGACACTCAAAGGGTGACTTTGGATTGGTCACTCTTGCTTCTCTGGCAGGGCTGTTGTGAGGAGAAACAGGTGAAGTGAATGCTATGCATTCTGCATTGAAGAGGGGCTGGATACAGATCTAAAAAAAATCTAATTACAACTAAAAAAAACAATGCATTAGAAGCCCCTTTCCATATTAATCTGAAGTATCTTGTATCTTCAGCTTTGATTTTTTTTTCCAGCCAGTCATTTCATGAACATTCAACATTTTATCTGTTCCAACTGTAATATATTGCAGCAAGAATAATACTGTCAACATTAGATTTCGTACAGTTTATAAACTGCCTTATCTGTTTTCCTTATTTGTCTTCTGAGCTACCATGATATGTTTTTACTAGGTCAGACTTCCCTGTATTAGAATAAAAGCCAAAAATCCCTAGGAAAAATGAAAATGTAATGCTTTTAATTTCAGTTATTGAATCATTTAATGTTAGCCAAAAAGTGGAAACAGAAAAGGATATTTTTAAAGCTGAACCAGATTTAACCATTCAAAGCCATTGTTTATTATGTTGACATTTCCATTTGAAAGCATTCCCATTTCTTAAAGAAAATACATGTGGTTCTGATTTAAGATTATTCTTTGAATGTAGCAGCTGAGTAAAAACTCAAAGAGTCTTCTGTGGTCTTTAATTTGTACTTGTATCTATAAAAGGTTGGTGCCAGCTGGGCCATGTTTCAGTGCAGGCAAGAGCTGTGCAAAGCTATGCAGATATTGTGTGGGATTACAAATTTAAGAAGATAAATAAGAGTTTTTAGAATGATATGTATATCATTAGTTCAAATGGCTTTATTATCTTTTATATATTTATATATTTATATTCATTACTAGAACAACAAGGATCTGTCATGGGAGGTATCTACCAAAATGCAGACGTGGAACAGATTTTAATTTTATTTTTGCCTGTGCTATATATCATCCTCTCCTTTGTCACTGGGATTGCTCTGCTTAACTTAACATTTCCTGTGATAGCTACTTCAGGGTTATAAAATACTATGAGAAAAGAGGCTATTATTCTAATGCACTGCTCACTGCTAAATTGCTAGTCTTGAGTCTACATATAATTAAAGTACACTTGTCTAATTGAATTGAGTATTATTTGTAAAAACTTAAATATGTTTGATATTGATAGTCAAATTATGTAAGCTATTTAAAAGTGTTATACTTAATCCAGGAGCAAACTATATATATATATATATATATATATTATATATATATATATATAATATATATATATATATATATATATATATATATATATATAATATATATATATATATATATATATATATATATATATATATGGATCTTTGGTTATTCGGGTTTTCTCCCGCGTAAGAATTGGAAGTATCTAGGCAACGTTTCGATGAAGTCTCATTCATCATCTTCAGGCTTGTTTCTTCAGCTCTGTGCTTCTCAGAGTACTCTGAGAAGCACAGAGCTGAAGAAACAAGCCTGAAAGATGATGAATGAGACTTCATCGAAACTTTGGCCTAGATACTTCAATTCTACGCCGGAGAAAACCCGAATAAACCAAAGATCCAATACAAATACTGCGCGAAAACCTCAGAAAACAAATATATATATATTTGTTTTTTTAAGCTCCCGCGTACTTACATTTATCCCACGTCATTGTAGTTCTGTTAAAGTTGTAGCTCATTGTAGTTCTGTTAAAGTTTAGCAACGTTTCAGCAAATCTCATCCTCCATCATCAGGCTTCTGTATGTAAGCCTGAGTGATGGCAGATGAGATTCTGCTGAAACGTTGCTACAACTATTAACAGAACTACAATGAGCTACAACTTTAACAGAACACAATGACGTGGATAATACCCGAAGGAAGCTAAACAGCACATATATATATCTGTGTGTGTGTGTGTGTGGTGTGTGCTGTTTAAGATTCCTTCGGTATTATCCCACGTCATTGTAGTTCTGTTAAAGTTGTAGCACGTTTCAGCAGAATCTCATCTGCCATCATCAGGCTTCTGTATGGAAGTGTGTCTCACAGTTCCTCTGTTTCAAATTTGTTTCAAAATCTGTTTCTACGGGGAGGTAAATAAACAGCCAGATCAAAAGCTATGAGAGCTGGAAGTTAAAAGAGCAGGAATACTATGTGACCTAAAATTCCTATGCAGCTGCAGAGACAACAATGTAACACCAACCTGCTTCAAATTAAACATTTTATAAGCACACAGCAGCTACCAAACGTATCCTGAAAAAGACAGAATTGGCTCTACTCAGAAATGAAGTTCACAGTAAAAGATTCCAATTAAGATCAGTTAAACAAAGATTTGCTAGCACTACACCTGGAATTGAGCAGCAAAATACACCCTCTACTTTGGGATAGGATTAAACAACTTACAAACTTGAGAGCTGAAACTGAAAGCACTTACAAAAATGATAAACTTTCAAAAGAAACTAAAAAAAATAGAAAATGACAAGAAAATTCCCATAACCCACCACAACACCTGAAACCAATTAGTATATACAACGTTTCCAAACAGAGAACTCAAACAAAACAGAAACAGATGCCCATCCAAAGGATTTAATTATGCCATAGCCCCAAAAAAATCCCAACAGATCCATCATATGTGCAGTAGAATCCAGCCTAACCAAATTAAATACAGATGAAGCTGACAGAATAAGACACCAGGTTACTCACATCTTATGCACAACGAAACCACCAAAAATATAATTTGCAAAAAGATGAATTCACAGCGTTACAAAACCCTGAAAAATGATAATCAGCATAATAATACTCCCACGCAACAAAAGGAAATGCCACAGTAGTAATGACAGAAAAGACTATGAAACAAAATTGACAGACCTACTCCAAGACTCCACATACAAACCTATAAACACAGACCCAACCACATATCTGGAAAAAATTAACCAAGAAGAAAAATTATAACCAGCCACATAAGCAAAGAAATCCAACAGACGATCATCCCAAGAGAAAAATCTTCTAGATGCCCCAAATTATACGGCCTCCAAAAATACACAAAAGAAAGGCATACCTCTCAGAACCCATAGTCAGCTCCAATAGGAGCACCATTACAAAACCTAGCTAAATACTTAGCAAAACAACTACAGCCCATGCTGAAACCGCAGCTTCATATGTACAAAACTCATACCACTTCTTAGAAATAATCAAAGATCTACACGTAGAACAAGAAGATCTGCTTGTAAGTTTCGACGTGGTTTCACTATTCACTCAAGTCCCATAAAAGAAACTCTTGGAATCATCAAAAATAAATACCAACCAGCTAAAACCTCATGGAACTAACAGAACTCTGCCTAACCAACACATATTTCATATACAAAGGACAAAGATAACAAGCAAATTGAAGGAGCCCCTATGGGATCACCACTGTCACCCCGTCATTGCAAACCTGTTCATGGAAAGAATTCGAATCTAGAGCCCTGGCTATGCCACCCACAAACCCAAACTCTGGCTAAGATACATCGATGACAACATTTGCTGATTTGCCCCATGGAAAAGAAAAACCTAAAACAATTTCCTAACACACTAAACGAACCACACCCCAAAATCTAAGTTCACCATGGAAACGGAAATAAACAAACAACTACCATTTCCTAGATTGTACTAATCTACAAAAGAAACTAGATGGCACACTGGGACACACCAGATATACCAAAAGAAAACACAAACGACAACCCGCTACCTCAACGCCCAATCCCACCACCACCGCCAGCACAGATAAATTCTGTGGCGAAGACACTAATTACCAAGAACCAAACGCCTGCGCAGATAAACACATATAAAGACTGAACAGTGCACCGCCTGAGTGAAGTATTGCAGCAATGGCTTCCACAAAAACAAAATCACGCAAGCTTGATCCACTAATAAACACACCAAGACATAACAGAGACCTAGAAGACCAACAGACCTATGGAACAGCTGTCTTGCCCTACATAAGAGGTACTACAGATTAAAATTTCAGTAAGATACTAACACAGGCATCACATCAAGACTGCCTTCAAAACAGACAAAAAAATAGAACAGGCCATCACTGAGGAACCCCAAAGAACAAAATTTGACCTGGAAAACAAGGCATTACGAAATTCCCTGAGCATATGCCCGGCACACAATACACTGGACAGACCAATAGAAGATAATACCCGCCCTAGTATGAAACACAAAAAATGCAGTAAAAAAAGCTGGAACAAACATCCTCACTTAGTCCAACACATGAAAACCACGGTCACACATCAACTTCAAGGGCACTAAAACGCCTAGACACTATAGAAAACCCCAGCACAGAAATCATCAGAGAAGCCATAGAATTGAAAAAAGACCTGACAGCATGAATTAAGTAAGAGATGATTCCAGCAGACTGTACAATCATTTGGAAGCCTGCACTACTTCAAATAGAAAAATCTCCACACCACAAAACAGACAAACACCTGAGCACAGACAGTACTCCCTCTGATGCCTCCAACTCAAAACACCGCCCCCACCAGGGACCCAGTGAAACCCAGCTTGCTGATGAAGAGCAGCCGTCCTTCACACGAAGCTAAGCTGGCATTGAAACCTCCAACACAAGAACAGAAGTGTTGCTGCCAGCAATCAAAGCCACAAAACAGACAGAAGAAAACCAGAAACACAATCAATCAAACTCCAAGTCCATATGAAAACACAAGACCCAGGTAATAGCGCAATCAGAATAGACCAGCCTCAAATTTGAAAAACAGAGAACTGTGAGACAATCTCCATAGCAGAAGCCGTGATGATGGCAGATGAGATTCTGCTGAACGTTGCTACAAACTTTAACAGAACCACAATGAGCTACAACTTTAAGCAGAACTACAATGACGTGGGATAATACCCGAAAGGAAGCTAAACAGCACAAATGTAAGTACCCGCGAGAGCTTAAAAAAACAAACAAACATATATATATATAATAGTTTGTAACATTAATTTATTAATTTTATATTAATTATATCAATTTAATAATAACTTCATTGATAAATACTGTATTCTGTCTAATCAAGTTAGAAACAATAAAATATAACACAATTTCTTTTATAGTGGTCATGTTTAACATTAGACACATTTGCTTATTCTGTAGAGTCTTCGCCAAGAAATTGAAGCAAAATTTGATGATGATACTTTTGACTGGGATCAAGTCCGCAATAATGATGCTGCAGGACTGCTGAAAATGTTTGTACGAGAACTACCAAGTCCTCTCTTCCCTGTGGAATATTTGCCTGCCTTTATCAAATTAATAGAAAGTAAGTAGGGAGAACTCAGTGTTTCACAAACCAATTGTTTTTATTAAAAAATTTAATCACTGCAGTATTTTTTTTAATTTCAGCAGCCTTATCTACTTTTCTCCATTTCAGCTGCAACTCTATATCAATACACGTAACTCCTGTTGCTTTGCCGCAGGGGACATGTGTATTTCGGATTTGCTTCTATTAAATCTGTGTGTTTGCAATCTCCTGCTCAAATACCAAGTCTGGATAGTTGGGTAGAATATGCCATGCATGCCATATAATAGAGAGAAAAATGAAAAGAGGGAAAAGTAAAAAGTGAATTTTTCGGCTATATCAATAGATACTATCTCTCAGATTTAGGTGTTACTCTTTCAAAGTACAGACCACGTTCATCATATTTATAACTTGAAAAATGTATAAGCAGTTTGTTAATAAAAAGAACTCAGTCTCAGCGACAAATCTACAGTATCGTAAAATAATCTATATAATTTAAGTTACGTACATCTCATTATTCCACAGTCTAGTGCAAAGGGCTGCAGTTCTTCCTCATGATAAGCCAAAAGTAAACAAACCACAAAATGACTTGCCTCAGTGTGTAACCAAGGCATAATTTGAGCCAGACTTGCAGTTTAGTGGCCCAATGTTGTTAGACCTAGACAACGTGACAACATGACAATATAGCAGTGCAACACTGCTCTTCAGTTGTCAAAACACAAAAGTGTAATAACTTACCTCACTGGGGTATTTTATGTCATTCCAACACTTCCTCTGGTTTCTAGACCTGCAGTGCATAGGAGTAGAAGCATTTCCAATACCCCATTGAAAGCATTGGATGAAGCCATTGGCACAATATGACAAGAAATAATGTGCCCGTTTCTTTTTTAGAAGCAAGAGAGCATGGTACTTCACAAAGAATACCTTTCAAATTTAAAATATCTCAACTTCAGCATGCTAATATCAGTGCATAAGTATGCACCCTGTTATCAATATTTTGTTTTCTATCCTCATTAATAATAGACCATTTTATTTTCAATTGTCATTGTATAATTTCAGTGATTTCTGATTTCATATTTTTATATAATTATGGTATAATTCTGTGGAATTCTATGTGGGTTTCCCCCCCTTTTTGTTTTAATAAAACATAATTTTATTTTAATTACAATTACAATTTAATTTGTACAGTATGAAGAAAGAAAAATTGTGTAATGCTAACTGGAGTCAATGAATTTTGCCTAAACAAAAGTTAATTTTTTAAAAAACTTCATTTTGTTTGGTATACTACTTTGCGTTTATATCAGGCTCTATCACATGGAGAATATTTCAAGCTTGAAATAGCCACATTTTCAGCTCAAAATCCCTGTTTCATAATAAAAGCAGAGCTGCTTCAGCCTTAAAACACTTCTAGTATAGTGGGAACAACCCCTTTTTAACTCTGAAGAATGTTTTAAGCTCAAATTATTTTTAATTAAAATAATTAAATGAAACTACTTTTAAAATGTGCACAGTCTTAGTCTATGATTTTTAGACGCTCAGTATAGGTGGTTTTAAGGGAAGATTACAGATCTGATTATCTAAATTCCAGCTTTGTTGAAAGATATTTCTGTGAATTTTTAAACAGTTCTGATCATCTAAAAACAGTTAATTTTTTATGACTCCAGTCTGGTAGTAGGAATCTTTTGCAGACAGAAATGTTATGCTGTTTCATATGATGTCTGTGGCATTATCCCTTTTAATAAAAAACACACTTTGTGGACTGTGGAAAGAGGAACTTCTGGGAGACGGTTCCATGTTGTTTATTATTGTAATATCTTGTCTCTTAGCTACTTTTTATACTTTCATCCATGCAGGATATATATTCCTTGCCAAAGGCAAAACTGCCAGTGATTTCAGTGAGATAATTGGTTGAGTTAGGATAGTCTGTATCACAGGATTAAAATAAACTGCCAGGAATTGATGCCAATCAATCCACTTATGCCCCCTTTATCTTGGGTTAGAAAGACAATGTTGCTTCTATTCCATTTACAAATCTTCTGATATGGTTCAGTACTTTCATATAAACTGATGGCGAATGATAAATTATCCCTAGGACTGTGTGAAAAATTTGAAGGAATTGCTCACTGAGACAGATTCACTGAAGAGACATGGATCCTGCTTCCAACTAGCATATTGAATTAGGAGAGTTCAAAATCCTTCATAGACTTTGAAGTGTTTCAGGTCTAGAAGGCTTTGCAATCATTGTTATCTCTGCCTCCTAAGGCAGACTCTGCAAATACCTCGAAGTGATTTTGCATATGATTTATAGTAAAGCATATGATTTATAGTAAAACTTACAATACATGGCATAGCAAGAAAGTTATACCATGGGTGTCGCAACAATTAAGTGGCCTCAAAAAATACCTCTTAAACAGTGTTTCTCAAGGATTTATCATTAAGTAGAATTCAAATTGAATTTGACAGGTTAAATAAATGGGCTGTAAATAACATAATGAATTTTAATAGAGACAGATAAAAGGTATTCTCTTAGGAAAAAGAAATCAAATGTATTGACACTGGATGAAAGATGTCTTGCTTTAGATTCATTCAATGGGCCAGAAGCTAGATTTAACAGACAGCGTTTAGTGGTTCTGTCTGGATTTTAGGAAAGATAATTTTACAATGCTTCAGTTAAGATTTTTCAACCGACTGCAAAATTGTGTTCAGGTTGGGTTGTCATTTCCCAATAGCAAATATGGTTTTTCCATCAGTGAAAAGTAAATTGCAGTTTTCACTCTAGTCTCCAACACAATTTCCAGATTGTAGTGGTGTGTTACTTGGGTACTTTGTGCCTAATCTAATTTTGGGATCTTGGAAATAGCTCTGCAAGCATTAGTCATGGTTCTTTTTCTTAAGAGACTATAAGGAAAGCATACATCTACCACTCCTCAGTGTAAGGCGCCTCAGGACTCATTAAAAAGCTTATTGTTGTTATTGCTTTTAATAGAATTACTGTTATTTAGAATAGACTCTTTCATATCCATTTAAACTGGCCTAGCTTTAAAATGAAGAGAATAACGAAAAATAAAAACAAACAATCAAAATCTGAATAGTACCTAGGTGGAACTGGTATTTATGGTAGCATTATTTAAAAATTATGGGCTGGACCACTATACATTTAATCAATCCAATCATTAATTAAATTAAAATAATTGAGAAAATGCAACCCTACTGCATATGCCAAAGCCTTCAGTAACAATAGCAATAGTTTAGTGTCAGGCCATTATTTTTCATAGTCAGTAATAGAATTAGGTAACCAGTTTTGTTTTATATCTTGTTCAAGAATAACGCATAGAAAGAATAGCTAATGAATAGAACTGCTTGAAGTTATTCAATAATGCCTGGGTTTTTACAGGTTGCTGACTCTGTAATTTCAGGGTTTTGTTTTCAACAGAGAGAGGAAAAATGTCACTTTATTATGGGATTAATTTCTAGACTCTTCTTATCCTTGCACCTTCTGCATGTGTAGACAAGATTTAAATCTGCTATAAGACATAGCAGAGTCACTTTGCTTTTAGAAAGACAAAGTATTGAAATGAATTATTTTCAGATATCAAGACAAAGGTGTATTATGTTGTACAGAAGATTTGTCCTTTGAACTAAAAATTATGGTTTTTCAGACATCAAAAAACTGATTGGCAAGCGATAATGAAAAATGGCCTGTATGTGACCCAGATAATATCAGCTATGTAGAGAATGAATCACAAAAGACAAGGCTTCCTTGTGAAGGATTTTTTATTTTAATAGTCTAAGCAGATGTTTTCCACACTATATAATGCTGCACATTTGAGACTGACTAAATAAATAAATGGGGGAAAATTACCAATACTGCATAGAAATTAAGAAGTGAATCCATACTCAGTTTTGGTTGTGAAAAAATCCCTAGTCTTGAATATGAATCTATAGTATGCAAGTAACTACAAAATAATATTTTCTTCATCATTGCTTTATCAAATGCTTTTGTTGTGGGTTGTCACTTTTTTATTATCTTTACAATAATCCAGAGGTTAGTAAAAGCATTAAGAAAATGAAATATAAATTAGACTATTCTGGCAGAAGGATTAACAATATCTAAATAAATATACAAATGCAATCATAATGAGATTTGGGTTTTTTTGTTTTTTGCTTGGGCTCCAGAAGAATGTCCCAATCTGAATAGACTATTCATCTGATGCCATCAAAATGATCTTGTCTGTTTTTCTTTATTTATTTTGCTCCCAGGCAAGAGCGGTAAAATAATTAAGACTTGTGCCAGCGTGTGGACAGGCTAGAGCTATTAACACATTCAATTCTAACATTGTTAATAATAGAACAGAATTTAGCTAAGACTAAAAATAGTGCTCTTAGTGGGGTATTAAAAAGCATGCAGCATATTGCCAATTTTTAAAGGGAGATTGCACAATAGATCTAACAAACTGTAAGAGCTGTAGGTTTCCTGCAGGAAACCAGCAGGCAAACTTGGTATGTAGAATGTGTGTAACGGAATGCCCATAGAAAATAATCATCTTACTGTTATGTTCTGAGAAGAAAGGTACGCGAGACCGGTGTTCCAACAAACAGTTCTTTATTATAACAAACTTCAGTGATTGTAACAGAACATTTGTCGAAGCCGCGGCAGCCCTTTTTATAGCGGCTGCTCGCAGCTTGCGGGCAATGACAGTTCTTTAAAGCTTTCCTGCTGTCAGGCAGGTCAATTGCAAATGGGACTTTATTATTCCAATCCTATGCGGCGCCTGCTCAGCCAATCAGATTTAGGTATTTGGAGTATTCCTAATTTATATACAAAACACCCCTCCCCTCTTGGTTTCGTCCAACATGCATAACGTAGTCATGCAGGTAGGTTGGGGCTTTTTGCAGGTCCTACTTGACCTGCGCAGCTCAGTCTCAGCGTGTTTTCCATTGGTTCAGTCAGGATCGGCTTTTCTCCGTGTCTTCTCCATGGAACCTCCTGGACGAGTGAGTCAGCCTTGCCGCTCCCGCCTGGGTCTCTCGGGCTGGTTTGAGTGTGGTTCTGCCGCTCCCTCCTGTTCTGTCCGGGTTGGTCGAGCTGGCCTGGCTGCCTCCTTCCTGGAAGGCCTTGCCTTGCTTCCCTGATACCGGTTCTCTTTTCTGGAGGTCGTCTATGGGTAAGTGCTCTCTTTGTCTTACCGGGGTTTCTAATTCAGGTTTGTGTTGTGTTCTTTTGTTGTGTTATTGGTGGTTCATCTCTCCCCTTTTTATATTTTTGTGTTTCCCCCCCTCGGTTATTTTTGGATTGTTTGTTGGGGGTGGTATTGCGGCAGTTCTTCGAAGCTAGGTAGGTTAGTATTGCGTTCCAATGTCCTAGAGCGAAGCTGGTTCGATGTGTCGTTTCCATGTTCTGCCATCGTCCTAGTGCAAGCCGGTATGACTGGGCCTGTAATTTGTGTAACTGTGGCTGGAAGCCATAATGGGTCCCCAGTAAGTTTTTTGTGTGTAGACTAGGTCTCCAATGGTAAAGGAGCGATATTTACTTGAGGAGTCAGGCGTTTTTTCAGAGGTGTAGGTGGGGTGTAGCCTATTCTAGATAGGAACGCCAATTTTCTACCCATGAGGAGTTCTGCTGGGCTTTTGTTTAGTGGTTGTGCTAGGGGTGATATGCTGAATTGTTAACAGTTTGTTTAGTCTATCTTGGATGTCCCCCATGTCCAGTTTGTCTAGGGCTTCTTTGTATAACGAACCATGCGTTCAGCTTCGTCCATTTGAAGCCGGATGAGCCAGTGCTGTTAGGCATGCCCGGATGCCTTGTGCAGCTAGGTATTGTTCGAAAGCTAAGGCAGTTAAACTGGGGGCCATTGTCAGATACTACTTACATCTGGCAGTCCATGTGTAGCAAAAAGTTTGTTCAATTTTTTTATGACTGCTTGTGGGACGCCATAAGAATAACCTCTAGCCAGTTTGAATAAGCGCCAAACAATTATCAAATATGTGCTCCCTTTCATTGGTCCAGTAAAATCAAATATGGAGTCTCGACCATGGGCCTCTGGGAGTTTCTCATTCCAGGACTGGTGCAAGAGTGGGGTTAGGCCTTGATTCTGGCAGTCATGGCATGTTGCCACCCATTTTTCAATGTCTTTGTCCAGCTCGGCCACCAGATGTTGCAGTTCAGTCTGCCGGGTATGAAAAGGTTAAAAAGTCTTGCCCTCTATCCTCATCCGGCCAGCCTTACCTACCAATGCAGAATTCGAGCTGTCAGTGGCGTCTTTTGCGTAGCTTTAGCAACATCTGCTGCGGTTAGTGGCAGATTCGGCCATGTCTCAATCTGAAGAGTGGGGATGGTGGGAGTTGGGTCGCCTTCCTTGTCGGGCAGCGGGGAATGGCTTAAGGCATCCGCATGGGTGATGGTTTTTCCTGGGCGATGGATGAGTGTGTAATTGTATGTAGCAAGGAATTCTGACCATCTCGTCATTCTTGGCGATAGGATGTTCGGGGTTTGTTTGTTCCTTGCCAGAATTCCTAGCAGGGGTTTGTGGTCCATGATAATAGAAAACGTCCTACCATATAGGCATTCGTGGAATCTCTTGACGCCTGCTATGATGGCAAGGGCTTCTTGGTCAAGTTGGCTGTAGTTCTTTTTCAGATTTTGACAGCGTTTTGGAATAGAAGGCAATTAGAGCTTTCTCTGCCATCTGGTAGCTTTGTGGCTCAGTATGGCGCCGATTCCAAAAGGCGATGCATCACAGTGACCGTCAGTGGCAGGGTGTTGCTGTATTGTATTAAAACGTTTTTGGATGTTAATAAGACCTTAATGTTTTGGAATGCTGCTTGTTCTCGGTGGACCCAATTCCAGACAGTTTTTTTTAATCTAATAGCCAATGTAATGGCTCTGCTACAGTTGACTTTGGGGCAGGAAGACATTGTAGAAGTTAATGAGACTAAGAACGCCTGTAAGTCTGTTTTGTTCTTAGGTCTGGGTCGTCTTTAATTGCTCTTTATTTTATTTTCAGTGGGGTGTATCCTTTTCTCATCTATAAGGTAGCCTAAGAATTTGACTTGATTGGTGGCTAGGTGACATTTTTCTCTTTTGACTTTAAGCCCTGCTTTTCTGAATCTTTGCAAAACTTCTCTCAGTCTATCTTCTAATTGTGTTTGTTTTTTTTGCTGATACTAATACGTCGTCAAAAATAGGGAACTACCCCTTTTAGTCCATTTAGAAGGCGCTCCATTCGGCTTTGGAAAACCGCCTGGGCAACGCTAACGCCAAATTGAAGTCTGTTGCATTTAAATGCCTCTCTGTGTGTGACTATAGTCTGTGCTTCTGCAGTTTCAGGGTCACCCGACAGCTGTTGGTATGCTTGCAACGAGATCACGTTTTGCGAAAAAATTTTCCTCCCCCTAATGAATGCAACAGATGTTGAACTACTGGAACAGGGTACACGCTTTGCTGGAGTGCATGGTTGAGGGTGGCCTTATAGTCACCACAGAATGCATACTGACCCATCTGGTTTGACAGGAGTCACGATGGGAGTTTCTCACCTGGCATGGTCAATTGACTCTAACAACCCTTGTGCCGATGAGTTTGTTAAGCTGCTCATCTATTTTCGGCTTTAAGGCAAAGGGAACCCGTCTGGCTTTGAGCCTGATGGAAGCTATCTTAGGGTCTAGGCTGAATGTATTAGAGGTCCCCTTGTACTTGCCTAGGGTTCCGTCGAAATATGTCCTGGAACTCTTTCAGCAGGCTCTCCTCCCAATCGGTCTCAGCGACACTGTTCATTCCTGTCACTCCGATTCCCAGGTGCGCAAACCATTTGATTCCCAGCAGGCTAGGGCGATCACGGTCGACAATTGTCAGAGGAAGTACTTCAGCATGGTTTTTGAATACTATTAGGAAATGTCCAAGACCCACTACCGGGATTCGTTTTCCCTGTAATCTTTGAGTATTAGGCTTTGCTGTTCCAGTTCTCTTTGATTGATGTCTGTATCAGATTTTTGATGGTGTTCCATGATACCATTGACAGGTATAATCTGGAGCTACTTCCATTTCACAGGGCTTTCCTTCGATTTTTACATTTATTTGGACCTTTTTTGCATTTGCTGCCCTGGCATTTCCTATGATCATTGTTTTGGTGTGTTCTTCTCTGTCGTTCATTCGCCGGCTTCTGTTCTCTTGGCTCCATCAGCTTCTGGCTTGTCTATCTCTGTTTGGAGGGGTGCTGCTGCATCTTTTGCACTATACTCTTTTTGTTCCATCAGACCCTTGGAATGTGCCCCCGTTTCTCACAAAATCTGCAAATGGCATCTAGGAATCTGCATTCAGAGTGCGGCTGGTCCCCTCCGCATCCAGCACACTGGAATTCTCATCTCCTTCCTCTTTTTTCCCACCATTTTCTTTCCGACTGAAGCCTGTGTATGTCTTCATTGTCATCATCGGTGTCGCTTGGGGAGTCGGGGTCTTCATGGTGGGCAGTCGGGGTGGGTTGTTTTTGTGTTACTTCCACCTTCTTTTCTCTAGTTTGGTTCTGTGGTTCTGGATTTGTTGAGTTCATTTGGCGCATGGTGGCTGCGGATTTCTTGGCTGCTTCAGCGGCGGTGGCTTCTGCGATGCCTCAGCCACTGTGATATTTGGTCTGTTTAGTAGCTTGCTTTGGGATGGTAGCATCCTTCAACCCAAGGACCACATGGTCTCTCATGGCTTCGTCCATGTTGAGAAACTTGCAGGCTCCTCCAATATCTCTTAGGGCTGCTACGAAAATCTCCGATGCTCTTGTCTTCTCGTTGATCTCGCTTATAGAATTCGTGCCTTTTAATAAGATTGGAGACCACAGGCACGTAATGGGCTCGTAGCATTCGGTTTAATTCTGGCCATGCCATTTGTTTTATGTCCTGCGGTTTGGCTAATGCCTTGGCCATTTTGAAGACGGCAGGGCCACAATGTGTGAGGAATACAGCTCTCTTCCTCTGGTCAGTTATTTCTTGTAGCTCGTTGCTTTCTAGGAATATTAGGAAGCGGTCAGTGTATGACTCCCAATCTTCTTCGGCTGGGTTGAACGGTGCGGCGTGCATGTTACCAGACATTTTGGTTGCTCGGTTCTTGTTGCCGCGTGCTTCGGTCTCACTCTTCTACGACGATCCATCCTTGTCGCTAGTGTTCTGTTCTGAGAAGAAAGTACGTGAGATGGTGTTCCAACAAACAGCTTCTTTATATATAACAACTCAGTGACTTGTTACAGAACATTTGCCGAAGCCGCGCAGCCCTTTTTATAGCGGCTGCTTGCGGCTTGCGGGCAATGACAGTTCTTTAAGCTTTCCCACCATCAGGCAGGCCAATTGCAATGGTACTTTATAAATCCAATCCTATTGTGGCCTGCTCGGCCAATCAGATTTAGGTATTTGTAGTGTTCTAATTTCTATACACCAACACTTACATAACACAGTATTTTTCAATAGCACAATGTCTAAAAAAGTAAACTAATGAGAGAATGCTCCATAATACTTTTTCTAACCACCTGGTTTATTCTTTGCCACCTCCATGTTCCTGAGGCTTTCTTTTTCAACAAACGTCACCATTTTATTTTTTTTGTTTTTTTTATATAAAGAATTTTATTAATTTTTAACAAACAAACATATACAAACAAAACACAAAACATAAAAAACATAAAATATCTTTTGGACGGCAGTTTGATCCCGAGTTACATCTTTTGTACAGACATAAATTCAAGTTCATGCTTACTTTTATATAGCATTCCATTTCTTATTTACTATTTTACATTTTCTATATAGCTTCTCCCCTCTTTCACTCTCTTAATTCTATTATATTTATTTCATCTCAATTTAAATCATTATACTTATATCCTTTGTCTGTCCTGTTCCATTTTATTTTCTAAGAAAATTTTATATATGCCCTTAGTACATTCCTGGGATTTATCTGATAATTTATTGATATCCAATACTTTACTTTGCACTGTCAAAATTTTCATTTAACTGATTACAAAATTATATTTAGCTTAATATGAACCTAAAAATTTAAAAGTTGAATGGATTAGGGATTCAATCATCAAAGAAGAGACACAAAAATGATCAGATGTCACTTCAAATGTCAGGTCTAATGACTTTAAAACTCAGAAACAGCACAAATCTGACATAGATTGGATCTTATTCTCCCAAATGTAAGCTGATCTTGTCCCATTCGCCATATTGTTTTTTCACCCATGATTAATACATTTATTACTTATCATCACCATTACTTATTATTTCCTTTTAAAATTAGTTTTCACAAACAATGTCTTTCTATATGCACTTTTTTCTGTAGAGTTATTCTTGACATAAGCATAATTGTACAGATTTGGTTTTAGGTGCAAATTATGAACAGTGAAGATTTTGATATCCAGAATACAGAATAACAGATTTTGAAGGGACCTTGGAAGTCTTTTAATCCAACCGGCTGCTCAAGCAGGAGACCCTATATTATTTCAGACATTTGGAAATTTATCAGTAAATTATGAATTAATAAAATCTCTAGAGTCAACATGCCTAAAAAAATTAAACCCATTCACGGAAGATAATTTTAGTAACTGCTTGTCAGCCAACAGCTTTAACAAAATATAATTTATATCATTGCCATTGTATATCTCTGTCACAGCTTAAAACCAGTTTTTATATTTTCCTTTCTGTCCTATTCCTTAAAGCGATTGAGGAAGGAATACTGAATGAAGTTTACTTCTTATTTGATTCAGTGGACCACTATCTTCCTATTTGACAAGTACCTTTAACAGTTACCTATGACATTCACTAAAAACCATAGCTTTATATGTCATGCTAGATTCCTACCAGATATCCCATTTCAGTTGTTTTACAGACTTTTTCTGTTCTCTCATTCTTAGAAATCTCCAAAATCAAACTGCAGCTTCAGGCTCTGCATTTGCTGATCATGCTTCTTCCCGATGCTAGTCGCGATGCAGCCAAGGTAGGCATATTGTTCAACAGGGTTTGACATCAATCTGTATTTGATAATGTTCCTGTGATCCAGTAATAAATGCAATAAACAAAATTCCCCAAGCCTCAACAAACCTGCGACTTTCTTGTCCTTAGGCACTTTCCTCAGTCTGGAACCTGCCAGCTTCCAAAACTCCCAGATCATTTCTACATTTTTAAAGTGAAAAGACCAGCAGTGTTGTGTCTATGTTTTATCACACGCGCCAAACCTTTTCTCTGAATTTTCAGGAGAAGGGCTTTATAAATGTACTTAATGAAGCTGAATGTAACTTCAGTTTTTCAAATCAAATGGACATTAAATTGAATTGAGAATCATATAGGATATTGGGTGATTCATACTTGATTTCTTGGTAGGTAACCCTTTGTACTGGTATATATGCACCAAATTGAATAATTTGTTCAACAAACCTTCAATTTGCACAATTGTAATGATACCTTCGATCATCTTATGAGATGAGTGACACATTGATAGATAAAGAATAATCTGCAGTATAATTTCTTCAAATTGATTTCAAACTGATAGAAAAACATAATTAAAATATTTTAAATACATAGTTTTATACTATTATATGCAGTCACAGTATATAATACAGTTACAAAATACAATTAACAGTAGTGTTTATCAATAAATATCAGTGATTTTATTGATTTTTATTTAGGCCCTTCTGCAGTTTTTGAAGAAGGTAGTTGCTAATGAAAATAAAAATAAAATGACTTTATGGAATGTCTCCATGATTGTTGCCCCAAACCTCTTCATCTACAAAGGCAAACATGCCAATCAAGAAGAGATGCTAGCAGCGGCCACCACTGCCCATGTGGTAAGGCTTTTGATTAAATACCAAGATATCCTATGGATGGTAAGTAATGATTTCAATTTACTGTTAAATAAAATTGCCATTTTTTCTTGCAGAGATCTTCCTTTTGTCTGGGTATTAAAATATCTAGAAACTATACCCATGTAAAGGTAGCTGCCTTGCAAGATAACACTGATATTTATGTTTGAATTAGGTGTTAATTCAGCAACAATAAAGTCATGCCTTCCCAAGCCCTAGTAGTAAGCTTTTTCCATATATTTAGAAGTTACAAGAATTTATAAGGAGTACTGATTAAATAATACCACATTTATAACTCTCCAATTCCTGAATTGTTGTTTTCATACTCTTCTGTCCATGACACCATTAGTGAATGGTGTAGATGCAAATAAAATCTGATTTGTGTGGCCACGAAAAGAGCAGGCGCCAAGATGAGAAACCATATATGTTTTCATCCTGTGAAAGCACTTAAAAAATGGTAGTTCTGGAGCTATATAATTATTTTTTTACCTTGTTCACTTGTGTCTTGGATTCTTGGAGACTGCTTGGACAACACCTTGCAGTTTTCTTAACAAGATTTTTCAGGTGTGACTCTTTTCTAGAGCTGAAAGAAAGTGACTGGTCCTATTGCTATTTGTTCATTCATTCATCCATCCATCCATCCATCCATTCATTCATTGGCCGTCCATCTTATCTCAGGGTAACTCTTTACCTTTATGATTCTGATGACACTCAGAAAACTATTTGTCATGTAAACTTATCTTCCTTTGATTTTTTTTATGTAGGTCCCAACATTTCTAATAACTCAAGTGAGAAAGATGAATGAGACTGCAATGAACAATATGAAAAAGCAGCTCATGTTTGACAAGGGTGTAAGAAAACTATTGAGAAGGAAAACTATGGACCGGGAGAGACCAGAAAGAACAGAGGTTGTTATTATATTAAGAAAATAAATTTTCTTAAACAAACCATCATAGATTCCAAATAATGTGCAATAAAATAAATGAAATAATATAATGGCATCCAGAGGAGCTTAACTAGTCTTTATAGAATGAATCTAAGTGCTATGGGTTAAAATTGTCTAGGTATCAAAGTTTTATATTTGCACATACAGTTATTTATTTAGAAGTGCTAATATTATCTATATTAGTTTTATTTAAAGAATAAAACTTAACTAAAGTTCAGTGAACAGCACTTGGTCCAGTGGTTGCCTTTTAAGGGGTTAGCCTTTTTATTTTTTTAAACAATGCCTCTGTGCTTTAGAATTACATTTGTTATTGGAGTTTATTTTTCAGGAGGCAGGTATAGTAGTCTGCTATAAATGAACTAGCTATTTGCCATGCACTATTTAGGCAGCTCCAATGGATGGATTCTCCGTGTTTATGAATGAACATTTCATAGATTGTAAGTCTATAACTTGGCCAAATTTACAGCAAGGCTTTAAATCTGGTGTGCCAAAAGATAATTGACAAAAGATACTTCATCCATCATAGGCGATGAAACGGATAGTGCTTGGATCAGTAAGCTAAAACATTTATGAATTTAGTATAAATGTTAGTTTTCAGAAGTTCTAAATTATGCATCCCCAGAAAGTGGAAATGAACTGTTAAATAGTTGTTCTTTTCTTTCAGTGGTACTAATTGTGTTAAGGATTGGAAGCAAGCATTAGAAATTGAATTATTTCAATTTGATACTTTTCAAAAAAGAATTGGACATTTGACCTAGTATAAGGCCAGTCAAATTGTGTTTGCAACTATCTTTTCAACCAGCAATTTACTTTAGTATTAACTTCACTAATAAAATTACTGCCTTTTTGTGCCATCAAATTATAATTGAAATTCTTGTTAAGTGAATAATTTATTTTATAGGCCATTACATTATGTGAGTAGAGTAATAATGCTTCAGGGGACAGGGGACTTCCTAGCTTATTCAGGAATACTAAAAGTGTTCACAATAAATCTGTGCCGTGCTATTTACATATGGTTTTAGCACACTGTATAAATGGTCAATATACCATTTGGTCAACATACAATTGGAAAAGATCCAGCAATTATTTATTTTCTAAAGTTAGTTGTTAACTTGTACTCACTAGTCTCTTACATCCATATGAGCAATTAAAGTGTGTGTGTGTATGTGTGTGTGTGTGTTTGTATGTGTGTATCTTGGACATCTTGTATGTAAAGCTGTTGCATTTCAAAGAATGTCCCTAAACTCTCACTGATACCCTTATAGTTATATAAAATAATCCTCCCTTGCATTTATTATAGTTTACTGTGTTGATATTCCCTTGCTTCTGTATAAGAGCTTGCAATAATACTGTAATGTAATACCGATAGTACAAAACCTGAAATTTTCTTGATAAGGTATCTTGATTTTTCCTACATTTGCAAACACAAAAGGATTGTTCAAAAACCCACATGCAAGCAAGAAATACAGTTGCTGTGTCCTCCTAGACAAAATGGGACAAATCAATGCGGCCGACAACTCCTTGCCACTGCCAAGTCCCTTCTGCAAGCTCACTGGCAAGACAAATCAACAAGGGCAAAGCACTGAGGGGACAATTCTCTGGATTTGAAGATTTCCACCCTCCCTCACTCCTGCCACAGCTGTGCATTCTGTCCACCCACTCACTCACTTGCCTCCTTGGCCACTTCTCCTGCTCTCCATCTGGGCGCCAGCAGCAAGTTGTCCCCACAATGAATTGTCTATGTTGAGTTGTCCTGCAATGATGACAGCAATGAGTTATCAGAAGGGACTTGGCCATGGTGAGGGAACCATCTCCAGCTGGCCACACTGAGTTTTCTTAGACCTCCCTCCTAGGGTTACATTCACTTGGACCACTTCTCAATTTAGACTTCTTTTAAATCCTTTATTTAACTTAGTTCCAAAGTCTTTTCATCTTCCTTTTTTATGTGACACTACAGAAATACAGCCATTTTTTTTCACCCACTTGTGTCCGCTGCATCCTAACAAAACCTCATATATGTTCTTAAGAGATACAGTAGCTGTCCCTGTAAAACCCTGGAAGTGTGAAAATATTCTGCAGTGAAATGCTCTGCCTTCAATGTTTTACCTCTTCCTTTGCAATCTTTTTCTCAGCGTTGGTCTTTTCTGAAAGTATCCAGACCGGGGTTGGCTTTGTACAGGAGAGTTGCCATAAGGAAAAGGAGGCATGAAAATGAAATTCAGGATGTAGCATAGTGGTTTACAAATATAGTATAATATATATTAAATAATGGTTTACAATCATACTATAATATATATTAAATACCGGGGTGGTTTAGCTAAATTATTGTTTGTTCCTTTTTTTTTGTAGTCTGATATTCCTGAAGGTGTGATAAGAGTCCATGCTCCCCTACATTCAAAAGTTTCTATGGCAATTCAACCAAATAATCAAACAAAAGCCAAAGATATTGTGGCACGATTTTATTGTGAAAACAGGCAAGTAGAAGCAGAACAATGGGCAAATAGCCCAAATTCAAGTTTCATTGTTAAAATAGGCTTACCTGGTTTTAAAAGAAAGCAAGCTTGAATGTGTATTTGACTCTTGTCAATATGCAAGGCTAAGATGGGTCTTTATTAAGTGAAGCATCCATGTGATTGCTCTGCTAGAGCATTAATCTACAGCTTCATTCACTGGTGCATGTCATAATTTCCAAGTTTACGAACTTTAGGAACTGAGCTCCGAGCCAAGAAACAAAAGGGAAATCAGAAAAAAAATTGCTCTACTATCAGCTGAAGCCAAGCGTTACACAAATGAGACCCATTCACCAGTGTTTCTTTCCCCCCACAAATTGCTCATATTAAAATGGATGAATCTAAAAATTACAACAAGCTGGTTTTAATTATAGTTTCTCTGGCTCAGCTAAGAAAAACTAGCTTTGTGCTGGCCCATTTCCTCTCAACAGGCAGAGCAATTAAGAGAAAACCTGTGGTTCTTAAAATTCTATTTGCAAAGTCTCATTAGGTGCTCACAGAGACAGTAGGTAGACAATTTTCATAAAGTTTTTTTATAGCTTTACAACTTCACTTTTTCTTTCCCACCATCCATTGCTTTTCACTTTTCATGACAGCTGGATTAGTTTATATGTTCCAAAGCTAGCATAATTTCCCTCCATTCGAGCAAATATTAGCAGGGATTTGGGTCCATCAATCATTGCAGCTGCTAGTATTCCATTGGCAGAAGAATGCTGAAAGTTGAGCTTTCTTTTGATGAAAAGTCTATGAAGGTGAATATCTGCTCTACCAATGTAGAAAGAGTTTCACTACGTTATACAGTTCTTTGTAATTTGTAGTTAAAGAGAAAGGTACACATTTCCAATATATGTGTCCAACAATTGCATTTATTTACTGAGAATTAATGTAATTCTCTAATTTAACATGGTGAATCTTGAAGAAAAATGTAGTTAGAATTTGCATAATGTTACATTCACTCCACCAGAAATGCTTGACCTAAATTAGCACAGAATTTTATTATAATTGTAAAAAGAAGCTATCCAGAATCATGATGGAGTTGGGAGATCTATAAATCAATCAGATTATGAAATAAATAGGATAAAGCTAGGTACAGTATACTGTTGATTCTTCACAGAAGATTTTAAGATAAATTTGTAGCAGCCATTCCATTTTATATAGAAGCACTATAATTGCAAAATAGTTAATTTTATTAAATGATTCTATACAAAAATAACACATGTAATTCTTTCCGATGCTTTTCAGATCCACCGAACATTAGCCCCAGACAATATAGTGAGAGTTTTAATTCCAGCGTTAATCAGAAACCTACCTCTTTGCTACCAGAATGCTTTATTTTTCTATTCTTAGATCTGCATCATCAGAAGAATTGAAAATGCCAATCCAAAGTTTATATGAAATTGGAGGAAATATAGGTAAATACTTACTTAAATCTCAGTAATAGCAACTATGTCCTTGATGCTATGTTTGTACGTTCAGCCAAGAATGTAGAATGTGCAACAATTCTACACAATATTGCTGAAACTCCTTTTAGTACCTAATCCATTTATCTTTATAAAGCAAGATATGAATATGGGAGCCCACCAAAGTGGATGTTTTGCAAGTCTTAATTGTTTCCTGCATAAGTGCTTATTTCAATACTGTAAATTAGAGCATCTCAGAGGAAGTAAATGGATTTACTAAGTGATTTTAGGACATGATGTAATCTGAAAAAAACACTCACCATAATTGGTTTTTTTTAAAGTTTAGAAGTAAACTATTCTTCAAGATGAAAGACCGTGTGTCAGCTAGCTGCTCAGTTTTAAGGTAGAAGGTCAAGTAATCTGTCCTCTATGTTGGCAACTGCAGCATTGTCTGTCTACACACTAACTTTTACACAGTGTATAGAATTGACGTGTATATTTCTCAAAGCCTAAGCTTCTCAAGACATCCTACTTTGAACACCAAGGCCAAGCATTACATGAGTTCTCCAAAAGGGGTGACTGCTTTAACACTTCAAGAAGGGATACTTCACTGGTTGTAAATGCTTTGCGTAATCCTAAAGCGTAAGGAATTTTTTTAAAAAATTTTTTAACAGCTGATGTTTCTTTTAGGGGAGCACTGTTTGGATCCAGATGCATATATGCTGGATGTGTACCATGCCAATCCTCAAGCAGAGTGGGTAATTAAAGAAAAAAGTTCAATATTTTAAAGACATGTTGGCAGAATGTTTGGGTCAACCTGAAAAGAACAGTGCAGAAGGCTTTCCATCAGGAGCCATGTTGCCATAATGAAGCCAAAGCAGGTGTACCCTGTATATTTTTAACATAAACTAAGCTCTTTATCCTCAAGTATTATAGAACCTGAGACTTTCAGTTAATAGTTTGTTATAATAATAATTTATTCTTAGTGATTACGATTTTACTGGTTTTATTGGTACAGTTGATATGGTTAAATAATACAATTTGAAATACATATTAAGAGACAAGAAACTGGGATTTTTTTTTCCAAATGCCCCTGTGAAGGGAGTTGTACGGTGGCATCCCAAAACCAAGAATCACATTTTAACAGCAAGGCTGTCAATATGAAGGGCATAGCATTTTTTTAAACAGAAAATAAGGGCAGTTGGCCAGAATGTTATGATAACTTTTTCCTGGTCAAGAACATTTTTTTAATTGTGAAATATTATTACAACATTTGTGACTCGGTTCCTATTGCTGGCTACCAATGAGAAGGAAAACTACTGTGTAAAGTATATTTGGTGTATTGTATATGAAAATAAACAGTATAAAGAATTGCAAATTATCATTTTTTTCTGCTTTTGCCCATTATTGTACAGCTAACACAATTTAATGTACAGTATACATATTTTGTATGGTAATGATGAACCTACATACCACGTTGAATCTGCCCCCACGTACAGAAAAAAATGTAAATGTCATTAGATACTTCACAAAATGTTGTTTTAAAATTTAATATCCACACCATATTCATCCATCCTCGACTTACAACAGTTTGTTTAGTGACCATTTTAAGTTACAATGCTACTGAAAACAGTGACTTAAGACCATTTTTCACACTTATAAACATTGCTGCATCCCCATGATCACGTGATCAACATTCAGACTCTTGGCAACTGACTCATATTTATGACAGTTGCAATGTCTTGGGTTTTTGTGACCTTTTGACAAACAAAGTCAATGCAAAAGCCAGAATCACTTCATAACTGTGTAACTAACTTAACAATTATAGAGATTCACTTAACTGTGACAAGAAAGGTTGTAAAATGGACAATATTCACTTAACAAATGCCTCACTTAGGAACAGAAATTTTGGCCTCGATTGTGGTTGTAATTCGAGGACTACCTGTAGCAAGTACCAGTTATTTGTTTTCCTTGAGAAAAACATATTTTCTTATTTCTTTTGCTTAATGTTTGAAATATATTATGGGAATGTTTCTTTTTGAAGTTTACATAAAATATAACTTGATTAAATCACTGCCTATTAAAGCTGAGTGTCCTTTAAAAGTTGTACCTCTCATATGAGGAAACATATGAAAGTAGCATGGCAGAAAGATGAGTGGTGAGAAAAGGAATAATACATAAAATTTTCTTTCTCACCCCTTCTCTGGTCGCTGCTTCCACACACTTTCCTCCAAAATAGCCCTTTGATACCGGGGTACCCCAAAGCGATGTCCTGTGCCTGGTTCACGCTCTGCTCACTACTTCTCTCTCCAGAACAAAACTTAGTTTCCCAGAATATTCTTTTCTTCGTGGTGGTCATTTTAAGACCACCACTGCAGCTTGCTTTTGGGAGGGACTTTCCAGTCAGGGAGGGGAGTTGCGGTTCCCCTCAAATCCAGGCGATTTCCCCCTTCTTCTCCACCCCACCAGGGTGGCTCCCGTCCATAATCAGGACCCTCCAGCAAGTGAGCTCAGGTGAAACTGAGCACGATCATGGATTCCACACCGACACTGATGAGGAACAAATTGGAAGTCGTAAATACCCATTTCGAAGGGAAGCAGCAAATGCTGAGTGAATTTGCCAAAAAACAGTTTCACTTCATTGTTTTAGGCCAGGACTGTAAAACTCGCAGGCCGTGGGCCAGATTTATCATGCGCTGGCCATGCCCACACTCAGTTTAGCGAAGGGGGAAAAAGATGTAATACGTTATGTAACAACGCAAGTTTGAAACCCCTATTTTAGGCCAAGACCATAGCTGCTTGAAATTCAGATAAAATTTGGACCTGGTATATTTTGTCCATTAAATCTGAATTATTTCAAAATGAGACCCAGGTCAATGGTGTTGTGGTACATAATAGATTGTGTGTTTTTGCATTATTTGTTTATTATATCAACTCTCTGAAGGAATTGTATATCATTTGCATGATCTTATTAAATGTTTAGTGCTTTTAAGCCCAATGGTTTCAACTGGAAAATTGAGGTGCTTAAAACATTTTGCCTTAAAACAAATGTAACTTAAAAAAACTTATCTGCATGACACAATATGACTCACTCATCTCCTCTCCCAGTCAATCGACACACTTTGTGGCATCACATGATCTCAGATGATCTTGTCAAACATTCAGCAGCCATGATTTCCGATCATTGCTAAGCAGACTGGCATCTCATTTTCCAAGCTTTCCTTCCTTGGTGGCACTTTGATGCAATTATGCATCATTCCACCCATTTCTTCCCCATTTTAATGGCTGTGAATAGCAAAATGATCACACACAAAATGCGGAGAAGCCAGTTTTTCAGGCATCTGGAAGATTTCATCCCAATGAAGGACAATGGCAAGGCAGTTTATTCCTCTGGCAAATAGTTCTCATAATAGAAGAATGGAATACCTTTATTGTCATTGCATTCCACGAATACAATGAAATTTGAAAGCAACTCCAGCACAATACCCCAAACACCACATCACAATCACACTAGAGGATTTAAAAATTAAAATAATTAAAATAATAATAGAACTAAATCACAAACACATTTTGATTCAAGATAATTACTGCCCTGGAAAAAAAAGTTTCTCAATCTATTAGTCCTCATTTTAAGACACTTATATGAGTGAAATACGGGTGTCCAGGATGAGAATGGTCTGTGGAGATTTTTAGTGTTCTAGAGAGGAGTCTGGTCCTCACAATCTCTTCCAAAGAAGAAAGAGAGCAACTGATGATTTTTTGTGCTGTTTATAACTCTCTGGAGCATCATCTTTTTCACTGCAGAGCATCCAGCATAACATTGTGGGAGTTAATAAATCAGGAAAATTAGCAAACAAGACCAGATTGGATTTTAGTATTTCTTGGTTAATTGGGTCAATCAAGTGACTCCAGCTTAAGAGTTTTCAACCTAGTTAAGCATGTTTGCAAACTGTACTAAAAATTCTTAATATTTAGTAATATTTGTTAAATTATATTGTATTTCTCAATAAACCAAAACTAATTTGAACACATTGTAAAAGGGAGAAATTGCTGATCTAGTTCAAGCGATATAGGTCTACTGCATGAAGTTACTTTGATACTTTTCTTATATTTTAATAACTGTAATTAACAGTGTGGTTATAATTCTCATAAACTACAAAACGGAATGTAAGAATATCTAAATAATGGTCTAAGAGCCATGATGGTGCAGTGGTTCGAGTGCAGTAATGCAGGCTACTTCTACTGCCTGCTTGTAATTTGGTGGTTCAAATTGTACAGGGTTTGTGCAAGAGGTGCAGCACAGGCAGGGTGAATGAGGATACACAAGTGGCCATCATGGTGTGAGTACAGGCTGGGGTGGGTCGATTTACCCACTAACTTGCAACCTTCCCTGGCTTCCACTTTGACTTTCTGTAGAAGCTGGCATGAAAGCTTGCAAATGGTAATTAGGTGATCTCAGGGTGCTTGGCCAATCATATGCCAAGCACCCAGTTCGCGATAATGTGACCATGGAGATGCTGGGATGGTCAGAAGTCTAAGGACTAGTAATAACCACCATTTATTCAGTACTATCGTAACTTGGAATGTTCACTGAACAGATGGTCATATGTCAAGGACTACATGTTTTTAAAATGATCTGTAGAGTTAAAAGTTTTATTGTATTATTCTTTGAAAAATGCATCTACAAAACATCATTACTTTCAATGTTCCATGTTTTATCAAATACATAAGGGAGACATTGTACGAAGACACTTATTTCCTTGCTTTTTCCTCTTTTCTGCTTCCATTTTTTATATCCTACAGGTAAAAGTGTCCATTTGATAGCCTTTTGTAATTCGGCCTCAGTATCAAGAAAAACATATGAAAAACTGAAGCCACCCTTTTACTCTTGACTAATAAAATGCAGTATAATACCAGCAGGCATATACAATGAATGCCAGTCTGAAGGTAGCAAATAGGCCAAATTTTCTAGTTGCTTTGAAAAGTTTCACTCAAATCAATATTGTCCTTAATGTTCTAGATACTTGCTCTTTTCCAGGACACTATCATCATAGTTAAAGACTAATCATTCACCACTGAGGTTCTTGTGTCTTTTCAAGACACTAAATCTGGATGTTAGCCGATATTGAATGTGTGGAATAAAATCTAAATGTACTATGTGAAAAAAACACACAGAGATGTTTGGTTTTATTGTTGTTCTATTCAAAGTAATTTGAAGTGAATGTAAAAAATGTATCTCCTTTGAAAAGTCTTCAAATACTTATCTAGTAACAGTACTCTGCTGAGTCAAGTAATTTAATGTTTATTTCCACCGACTCTTTTTCGTAGTTTTAATGCAGACATTGTCACTGAATGCAAAGGTTTTAGAAAGAATTAACCTGTATGTGTTTAATCCGTGTTAAACATGAATCACAATTAATTGTACCACTATTATATTTGATTGAATCTTGCATTAAAATATAGTCTAAAATAATTTATTAATGATACATTCACTCCCTTAATCTATTAAAATAAAGTGATATATAAACATATAATTTGTATAACATTCAATATACTGTTATAAACCCCACTTATTCTTAAGCAACTAGGTCAGTCATATAGGTAATGGTATTTGTTCCTTATATTTGTGCCAGAAATAGGACTGTACTCTGCTTTCATGCATGGCAAATCATGCATGTCATGCATAGAAAAACATAAGCCAAAGACTAATCATTGTTTAGTCTTCTCCCTTATGTGATACCTTTTTGTTCAGATGGCTGCAGAGGAACATTCAAACATCTACTCAGCCCCATGCTTGTCATACAGTAGTTCAGGCCATTTTATGAGATTAAATATTTCAAACTGATCTGCAAAATCCAATGTAGAAGAACAGAAAATTTGTGGAATCCCACTGTTAATGCCTACTGTACAATATAGAAAGCAGTCGTACAAACAGTAAACAAATGTTTTGTACTTGGAACAAGTTAGATCTGCTCAAAGAACAGTTACCAGCACGATTCAAACATTTAATGTTCCAATGAAACAAAACTTCAGAATTTTGTGTGTGTTCGGCCTTAGAGAACAGCAGATTTAAACAATGAACAACCACAAAATTAGGTGCAGTTAGGATTTGTTCTGTGTGCCTATTAAGACAATATTTGGTGGGAGGAGGGGGGAAGGAAGTAAATAGGATGATTTAAAGAAGATTTTAAAAAATTAACCCAGACCACAAATAAATTAACTGAAGGGGGGGGAAACAGTCCTCTGTACATGACCTTGAGGCTTTTTCCAAATGCACATGTGGAGTGCACACATTTTGCTTTTATCATCCTGCCTGCAAACAAAATAGCAGTTAACAAACATCCAAGCACACTTTTGCACGAAGCCATCTGTCTAAAAAGGAAGGCCCAGTGCAGAGAACATACATGGCATACATACATGCAAGACACAAATTTCTCAAAAATTAAATCACATACATACATACTCCTTAGCAACAATATCAAAATAGCCTGTGTCTCTTTGTCTTGAATATGTTTTTAATCTAGCTTATGGCCTTGGGATCCTGGTGGTCTCTGGTTGAAACATTAGCCAGGCCTGGTGTTCCTTAGTGTCCAAGCCAAGAATTAAGCATGCAAACAATTAAACCATAATACATAGATTAATTGGGCAGTCAACATTCTCATTCTTGTTCTAAAACAGTTCTAAAAATATGAATCACTTTTTACTTATATCCATTCTCCAAATCTGCAACTCTGGAGAAACGTAAGGTTAAGACCCAAGCAAAAATAATAATAACATGAAACAAAATGTATGCATTTTGCCCCAAAATAAAAACAAAACTCAAGCTTTGTTTGAGTGTTTTGCAGTCTTTGTAGAAAATAAACAGTTTTTAATATCCCACAAAACATCTGTTCTGCAAAAATCTTAAAACTTTCAAATTTCAGCTGAATCACTTTAGTATACAAATTAAGACTGTGGAAAAAAATGAAACTGGTATGTTTGATTTGGTTCAGGTTCCCCTCCCAAACCCAAAGTTAATTCCATTCAATTACTGCATCTATTTTTGAAACATTCATATAAAATTCATTAATCTATTAAATATATTAGTGTAGTTTGTTATCTATGCAATTTTGTTACATTTTTGTAATTCTGGGCTGATAACAAAATTGGGGAAATTTGCCAACACTTGTATGTAACTATTCCAATTTATACTACTCATTATATTTTCCCCTATGCTAAATACAGTATCAGCGGTAGCATCAGTAAAGATTTCACCAGTAGTTACCTGTGTTTTGCTAAATGTGTTAGAGAAAATGTGTCTGAGGTTAATCAGCTTCTATTTTAACTGCACCAATTTTAGCAGTAATTAGGGATAAAAGAAAGTTTTGAGCACAATTTGTTGAAAATTAGCTTTCTACTAATTTGTTTTCATCTTTAAATGTATGCTGAATTATTTTTCATGTTTAAAATGACTCGAAAGAATTGTTTGTTGAATAGGACTTTATATTACATATTTACTATAAATAGACCCATATATGCCAAAGTAATAAAAGTTAAATAATTAACAAAAGGTTTATTGTAAATACTGATTTTAAAAAACTTTCACCAACCATAAAAGACAGTTTCAGAAAATGTAGTGTTTTTTTTTTTTAAATGTGTAGATATTCTAGCTAAAAACATATTTTTCTTGAGCTGGAAAAGTAAGAGGGAAATAGCATAAATCAGTATTATCATTAAAAGCACTTCTTTTTCATTAAGAGTTAATAGACAAAGCCTCTTAAAATGGAACATTTTTCCTCCCATTTAGTAGTCAGGCTGCAGGGCAGGAATGTGGAAAAACTCCACTCAGGTCAAAAGCTTCGCTGAAGTCCAAGAAATCTGCTTGCTGGGCTTTAATCAGGATAAAGTTTCTCAAACATCCTTGGAAGGAATTCTTAGTGGTCAAGCAATTTTGTTTTATGTCAGCTGGAAAACAAATGAAAGGAGGCATGTTTACTGTGTGGATGACACTGAATGTAAATCTTGGAAGCAATAATTGAAGATAAATTGCCAAGTTAGAGCATGCAATCCTTCAGTCAATCTAATTTGTATATGGTTGCTTCATGCAATAAAGGGAACCCTATATAATCAGTGAATAAAAATGCTGGTCTGTAACCGTAAGAGTTATTATTATATTATTATTAAATCAATGAATAAATAATTCTTAAGGGCTAGATGTGTGTCTGAGCCCAGGATTGTGCTTTCAGACAGATTCTCTGGTGGCCTGAGGTATAAAGCTGTAAGAAAAGGAACAAAATCAGAAAACTTTGATAAATGGACCTGATGTTTTAATAGTCTTCATGTTTTAGAGAATTAACTTTATATGGCTCACTATTTTTACATTAATTACTCGGAAAAATATACAATAAGTCAAGATTAAGTCAAGATTTTTTCCTGCTTTGCTTTGAATAGGAGTAAAATTACATACCAGGATACCCTCCAACATAAATGGGATTATTTGTATCTGCAGAGGTTGAATGAACATGTGGATTATCAGTCTGAACCACATTTCCATCGACTATAAGAGCAATGTGATGCTTGTTTTTCATAGCCTGCAATTTATGCCACTGTCCATCACACAGATTAGTCATTCCTTTTGGTTCATAGGAAGCTGTTATTCTGCCAGCTCCATTATTGACATTGAATAAAATCTACAAAAACAAAATAAATCACAACCAAACAGCCAAATGGAGAGCTAGAAGATGGTTCTTTTAATCCAATACATTTTCATAACGACTGGGAAATTGGGTAATTATTAAATCAATATTCATTTAATATGACTTTCTTAGCTTTGCATTTTGCCAAGAAACAACTAATTCAATGTGTCCTATTTCTATTTTGAAAGATTTGTTTTACATTACAATCATTTCTCCTCCACCACCCCCCTTGATAACTTATGACAGATACATTTCTAAGTACAATAGTGAAGCACAGACAAGCTTTAAGAGACATACACTGACTACGTATCTTCCCTGAAAGCTTTAATGTTAGTTTCTGCTGTCTGGTAATTTATGAAAATGGTTAACTATAGTTTGGACCAACTTTCATAAGAGATTCTGAAAAGGGGGAAATGAGGCAAAAATAAACATCAAAGTTTTTTTTTAAACAATTCCTAAAGTTGGTCTGGGAGCATTTTGTATTTTTTTTCATGATTGCTTTTATTTTAACCACTGAACTTTTCTGAAGACAAGATTATAAATATATTTGTAAAATCATAGGCATTTGCCTTCAAATTGGTTTTTTGTTATCATTTCATCTATTTCATAATTTTATTTCAGAGTTCTCACACCATCACCAATGGAACTGTTTCTTTTAGTGTTAACATTTCTGTTTTCCTATGTATAATATGTATAAATATAAAATTGCAATTGGCTTAATAATCTAAAGCTAGTTTTCAGAATAAAAAATTCTATTGCTGTAGGATAACCAGATATGTTTCACAGAGATCATAAAACATATTAATTCCAGAATAATTATTATATATTAATAATTGCCACAGCTTTTCTCTCAAAAAATGTATATTTCTTATATATATTCAGATCCATCAGTTTAGGTACCACTTAATATTTATCAGGGCAAATTTATCACAGTATATCCATTTCAAAACCTACCTTTCCATTTACAATCTCCAGTCCAATGGCGTCTATTTTAGCATTACTGATTCCAAGAAGTACTCCATTCACAACATTCGTACGGAATTCAAATGTAATGTTAATTTCAGACCTGACTTTATAGCCTTCCCTAACTACAAAAGAGAGTGAAATAATGAAGTTAGAGAATTGTTGTCTATAACTGACATCAGAAGATTCAAATAATTTTGAGAAAAGGTTTAAAATAAAATAATACATTACATTGCACACCCAATCCATATTAATTAGACCTCCATATTACATGGTGTCCGTATGTTGCATGGAAACCATAAATCTAACATATCTTGGTTTGTGCTCCAAAGACAATGCTTCTCTTTTCTTGCATTAGAAGCCTGTCTAATAGAAATGCTTAATAGTGTATATCACAAATAGTTCTGCTCGAAAGCGATCCTGACCAAGTGAGCAGACCAGGAATTACCCAGTCGAATGATCATTTGACCAAAACAATAAAGACATAAAGGATAAATATAAAAATAAGAGCTTCTTGAACCATCTTCAAAAAGTTACACCAGTCCTACTTCAAAACTAAAGTTCTGTTTAAATGACAATTCAGTTAGCAGTTTACAGAAAGTGATAGGCCTCCATTTTAAAGAATTTCCTACTTATCTTTTATACATGAAAGTTACTGTAAAAAACACAGCTATCTAGGTGGGAATGTCTGCTCACTTTAAGTCTCTCCTTGAACTAGACAAGTGGGTTGACTTTATTGGAAACAGAAGTTGTCTGCAATACAGAGATTTCCTTGTTCTTCAATAAAGCCATTCAACAGAGTAAAGGAAATACTGAGTAAAGGAAATTATATGATTCTTACCCACTATCAGCAGCTACAATAACACAGAATTGGAGATAAAAGAACAAGAGGAATACATTTAATGTTATTGGATATTTTCTATACTTCATTTTACACCTATATTGGGAGGGGGAATAAAATAATACTTTACTTACCAAGAGCAGCAAAACCACTTCCATCAAAGTAAGTTCCTTTCTGGATTGTAGCATAACACTTATTCACAGCAAAAGTTGAGACCAGACTATCTAATTGCTTGCTATTAATGGTTACTTCACTAATGCATGCAGGAATGCTGTGAGTAATCTGCAAAGACAATTTGGTAGTGTAGTTACTCCTGTAGAACGGTGTTTCTGAATCTTAGCAACCTCAAGACTTGTGCATTCAATTCCTAGAATTCCCCAGCCAGCATACTTATCTTAAAGTATCTAAGTTTAAGAACCATTGCTATAGAAAATCTGTATAATACAGACATCGGTTATTACCCACAGAGATGTATAATTCAGAGCCTTGCTACTTTATAATTATTAAATCATTGAGAAATTCAGACATCTATTAGAGAAAGTCACTCAAATTTTGTGGTAAATTTGCACATCATTTTATATAGCTTTTTTTTACATAGGTCCCATTGCAGCTTGGTGGCCTGGCTGAGAGAGGAGAGGGAACTGGGCTGTGCAAACAGCAGATTGGCGCATGTGCATGCTGCTCAAGTTGCATCAGCAGTGAGCCAATCCATGTGCATGCAGCTCAACTTGCGTGATTGCCTGCCATCCCACTGCACAGATTGAACTGTGTGTGTGCATGCACTCCAGCTAGCCACTTGTGTGGCTCAATTCTAAATAGTGTAGTGGGCCACAGCCCAGAGACTGGGAAATCTTAGATTTGGGGCAGGGGAAGAGAGCTAAACTAGAATAAATACAGCAGGTATATCTTTGCATTTTATGAGGGAAATAAGATAGGATACAGAAAATCTATGATCAGCGGTCATCCACCCAGCCATTTTTCTGTGCTTCTGACCTTGCCCTGCTGGTCTGAGTCTTGCTTTCATCTATCTGGAACAACTTGTGGGGAAAACAGATGCAGTCTAAACAACAATGCTTTTTTCTATCGGAAATCTGAATAGTTACTTGGAAGAAGGAGAAGATTTCAGATCGAAAAACAGTGCAGCAAAAGATTAATTCTGCTCTTTTCCATTACCGCTGTGGAGATCAAAATCTGACTTACAAGAGTTGTTTTATTTTGAAAAAATGTTGGGAAATCCATCTGTTTTCCAGCTTAAAATAGTTTCTTTCCATAGAGTGCAATTTAATACTGCTATTGTTATGGCTATGACCATGAGCCTGCTTATTATGATTACTGGAGAAGCTGAACATGCTGTTTCAGATACAGACAAGTTTGATATCTTTTAACAAATTTAGTAAAACAAAAACAAAAACCAGTCCTATTATTTGACAAAAAATGCAAACAGAGGAAATGGAATATTTCAGATCAAATGTGGATAAGCAAGTATAAAATAGCAAAATAGCATGTAAGAAAATGAACCTATTATCAACATTACCCAGAATCAATTCAAATATATTACAGTGGGTATTCATTTCCTAAATCACTCTGTATGTTATCACTTGACAGCTCATGGTAAACAACAGTTCCTATCCTTCCTATGAAACTTCCACACAACTAATAGCAACCACTATTTACATTTCACTAGTCTCCCAATTAATTTTGAACTGGCACAATTGCCCTCAATTCTTGCTACTGAGAGTCATCTGAATAGTTCAGAACTCACTCCCATCCTCCCAACTTGGCTAATGGCAGAGGGAAATGAATCAGCCCCTTCCCTCCAGTGCCTTGCTGTGTTTTCAAAAGGACAGGGAAATCCCTTGGATTGAGCAAGACAACATTAAGAAGGGAAAGTAATGGAGCTTAAATATGGCACAAGTCCTACCAATGAAAATAACCAGTTACCCACCAGAGGAGATGCAAAATTATCTTCACAATGTTTCTTCTAGAGCTGATGGGAGCTGATTTATATACAAAACACACCACCCTACAAAAACTTCACATCCCAGTGGAATTACAGCACTTCCTCAGATCAGCAGAACATTGACATGGAATATAGTCTGATATGATATACCTGGCACACAAAAGATCGATAAGAAAGTAAAGTCCTTACATTTCTAACGTTCTTTGTAAGGTAACCTAAGGGTAGACCCCCCAAGTACAATTTCCCATCCACATCCAAGGTGTTTCCGTCACCTGAAACATTGACAGCTTCAGTAGCCTGCCCATCAACTATGATTACACCTTTCCTCTTAGCATAATCTGTTTCCACCTGTAAGGTAAGATACATTAATTGTGAACAGTTGTTCATCGTTAAGAAACATGCAACTAAGAATAGTATTCCATAAACCGTATATACTCGCATATAAGCCGATCTCGCATATAAGCCGACCCTTTAAAAACTGCCCCAAAATGAGGATTTTTGAAAAAACTCGCATATAAGCTGACCCCCAAATACCATGGTGAACGCTTTTTTTTTTCCCCAAATTTGGGGGTCGGCTTATACGCGAATAAATCTGGCTGCCCAACTTCACGCGATGAGAGCCAAGACTCTCATCGCCTTCACAGGCAGCAGCTTCACGCGATGAGAGTCTTGGCTCTCATCGCGCGAAGCCGCTGCCCGGCGNAAAAAAAAGCATTCTAAAGTCGGCTTATATGCGAGTATATACGGTATGTATTTGTGACCAGCAGAAATTTATATTCTTGTTTCAGTTGTTCGGGATTTTAAATATATCAACCAAATATGTCAAATGCAAAAACTATTGTGTACCTAATACAACATTTCCCCCCCTTAGGCATTAAATATAACAAAACATTTATGTATCTGGGCAGTTGAATATAAGAATTTAAGAACTGTACCATATGCCATTTTCCATCACTGATCATTGCTCCATGAGAAACTACCGACTGTCCTTTTCCAAGATCAAATGAAAAACGAAGCTTTCCTTCTTGTAGTTGAAGGGCTGCATAATCAACTTGCTTCTGATGAGCTGTGTAGTATATTAGGCCACTAGAAGCAAGGGTCCTGACTCTTAATTGAACAGAAAACCTACAAAATAAGATATGGATCTGATCGAAGTTTGGACATTTCAAGACATCATGAGAAGTCCATTGAAAACAGCATCTTTTCTTTTGAAAGACAGAAAATAATGTTAAATTCAATAAATATTCTAGGCTGGACTGTTGTGAGCTACCCAGAGATGTAAAGAGTCAGGTGGCATACAAGTTTAGTAAATTGTTGTCATTCAAGCATGTTGAGGTGGTTCAGCGCAATATTGCAGGCTAATTATGCTAATTGGCAGGAATTTGATCCTCACCAGCACAAAGTTGACTCAGCCTTTAATCATTCCTTCCACGGTCAGTAAAATGAGGATCCAGATTGTTGGGGGCAATATGTAAACCACTTAGGCTGTAAAGCACTATGAATTGGTATATAAATCTAAATGCTATTGCTGTTGCTATGTTCAGCAGAGAAGCATTCCAAAGGAAGCATGATAAACTAATAGATGAAAGCTGTGCTGCTTTGTTGTAGTTCAAACCCCGTCACTTTATTGTGTGGCTTATTACACTGCAAACAAATACGAAAAGGGCAGAGTTTATGGCATAATGGTACAAGACCACTTTCACTATCTTAATGAAAGTAGATCCTGCAAGGATATTTGGTTTAAATATTCTGTGAGTCTTCTTCCTCCAAGTCTAAGTAGCATCACCTATGCTATTCTGGAAGGTTGGCAGATGCCCTGGAGTGGCATTACAGACAATACTGGCAACTTTTCACTGGTTTCTAGTTCCCTCTAATGGGAAATTCCCCTAACATTAACTGGAGTAGTCATAAATGAAAATATTTCCATTTTGAGAGTGTTACAGGATAGTAAATAGGTGAATAATTATTGTAGAAAAATACAGATACAATTCTAGGCAGCTATTACACATGAAAAAATCCATTGGGAAGAAAATAAAATAGTCAGAAACTAAGGAAAAGGAGTTATAGTAAACTGTACAATATTCCAATTTGCATTTAAAATTTTTGTCTATTATAATGGAAATAATTTTTATTTCTTTAAAAAGCTATGAGAAAGTTCAATGATCTGTGAACTTTCTCTATGAGAAAGATCGTTGAACTTTTTAAGCTGTTTTTAAATAAATTTAAATAAATTTGCTTTAATGCAAATTTTATCTAGTTTATATGATATCTACTCTATATATGACTGACAGGGAACAATCCCACCCCCAATCTTTAATATTCAGAAAATTATTTTACTATTGGGATATAGGAGCAGGAAAAGCATTTTAAAAAATGAATGAAAAATAGATTCTTGTTATGTGGCAATAGATAACCCTATAGGAATGAGTGGAATTTAACAGTGCCACATATTGTCTCGGTAGTTCTCTGAATTATTATCCTTTAACTTCATGTTTTCTAGCTGCACATTGGAGTAATATTCTATCTCACATGTAGTGGACCAATTCTGTGCAATAATTACAGTAGTAAAGTAATAAGTACAGAGAAAGGCAACCAGGATGATATGAGGATTGGAGACCAAAACATATGAAGAACAAGAACTGGGCCTGGCAAGTCTAGTAAAGAGAAAGACCAGGGGAGACATGATAGCGGTCTTCCAATATCTGAGGAGCTGCCACAGAAAGGAAGGGGTCAATCTATTTTCTAAAGTGCCTGAAGGCCAGACAAGGAATAATGGATGGAAACTGAACAAGGAGATTCAACCTGGAAATAAGGAGAAACTTTCTGACAGTGAGAACAATAAACCAATGGAACAGCTTGCCCTCAGAAGTTGTGGGAGCGCCATCATTTGAGAGTTTCAAGAAGAGATTGGATTGCCATTTGTCAGAAATGGTGTAGAGTCTCCCAGTTGGGCAGGGGGTTAGACTAGAAGACCTACAAGGTTCCTTCCAACTCTGATTATCTGTTAGAATTCCTGTTAGAATTAAAGATATACCTACTTTTTTCTTATTGTAGACTGATTGAAAAGTAGCATTAAATGGCTGTTTCTAGTAACGCCAAACTGATGGGCATTGGAAACATACTTCAGCTCTCCATTTTCTGAGCACTGTTTCTGTAAACAGAATAACTGAGGTAAATGAACTAATTCTCCATCCAATACTCATTCTCTTGTTTTACTGAATATTGATGATACCCCAAACTACATACAAATTTCATGTTCAAATTATTAGAATCGAAGACAACAGAAGCCTGATTTTTATCTCTTCAGGCAACTGTGGTAGCATTATTTAAAAAAAAAAAAAACAAAGGGTCATTTTCATGTATTTCCTGTGAGGTGGGTTGAATTCACAGACAGACAGAGGGAGTCACTTAGTCAGCTTTCATACCTAAGGTGAGAGTAGAACACACAGTCCCCTGGTATATAGTCTGGTGCCTTAACCACTACACCAAAATGGTAATCTTGCTTCTTACAATTCCAGTAAAGCCCCTGTCCCACTGCACTTACGGATGCAAAGAGGATGCAAAACGTTAAAAAAAGCTTGCCATCCGTTGGAAAACGCTATGCATC
>BHFT01007760.1:0-14496 GCA_004320025.1 Laticauda laticaudata | reverse complement strand
CTTTCCGTTGTTGTCCGCTCTGCTTATGCAAATTCGGGGCACTTTTGAGAGCGGATAACAATGGATGGAACATTTTGCTTGTCCGCTGTGTCCTTTCTACAAATGTTTTGCATCCGTCGGCCAGTGTGACAGGGCCTTAAGTAAGAGAGATTGCCATTCAAATGCAAATACATTCAAAATAGAACATCAGATAATTTTGTTGAAGACAGCCTGTGATTGTTTCTGTTACCTATAAAACCTGTTGAACTTTCACATTTTTCCGAAACCTGAATCCAGTTAAGAATAAATGTTGGATCATCAGTCCAGCCCAACTACCAAAGATCATTTCCATCTTGAACCATTGCTAGCCATTTTCCAAGTTAGCCAAGTAAGAAGCAAGTAGACTCCTTTAGGCCAAGCAGGTCTTGCAGCTGATCTTATGTCGCATGTTAAGGATGGCCATGCCCAGAAAGAGATAGGGCCAGGCTGAAGTGGCTGGGTCCAGAGATAGCTTTTCTGTCTATCATGCTTCCCATTCATAGCTCAGTCAACAGCCAACCATTCTGAAGAAGGTAAAAGAAATGATGATACCTTCTCCATTGATTTGTTTTGATACCCATATTTCTGATGAAATAAAAAAGTAGATAAATAGTTTCTCAATTGTTACATTTATACTTCCTGAGAAAATTTACTGCTGAAAATTTCAATCCTTAACTATGCAATACTACATGTAATGACACCACAACAACCTTTACTAATTTGGTGCAGACTCTAAAATTATTGAACATAGGAATATAGTTATATGCAGATCACGTCATAATTAAAGTCTTACTAAATCTGTGTCTCATTCTCCCTATTTTTACTCTTTTTTGTAGAACAAATTACTTTAGAGAAAATGTGATTTCAGCATATTTGTCAGCTTGTTCTGATCATTCAAGAGTTGGAATACATTTACAGTTATTACTGACTGTATTTGTAATACAATCTGAATTATGCTGACATCATTTGCTGAAATAGTGGTCTTTCTTATCTTTTTCTGATAACTGCAGTCTTGTTCTTATGCATCAGACAACCAGTTTTCCCCATCTACTCCTTGCTAGGATTGCAGTTAACCTATCCAGAATTAATGTGAGAAATGTGAATCTATAATATATTATACTGAAACCCTATCAAGTTCCAGAATAATTTTACCCCTTTCATTTTAAAATCCACTTTTGTTCTATAATGGTGATAAAAGGCTGCTTATTCAGGATGCATAGGGAATCTCCCTTTATAGCTGCATTATTTGCTTTCAGATTATTGCATTGATCTAGAAATGGGAAGAGTGAACTCTAACTGTTCTGTTGAGCCAAACATGTATGTGCTGTCCAGCCAGTGTATGGGAATTGGACAGTTAGGTAGCAATTGTGAGCTGTCCCCTTAAAGAAATGCATCATGGTAAATGTAGTTAAGGTATCCTGGCAAATGTAGTCCATATCACGTGACTACATTTGTAATGCTGATTGGTCACTAAATTGACCCTCGATGGGTTGGAGGTTTCCTCACTCTTGACTGAGCTCATGGGCTCATGGTAACTGTTCTACTTCCATCACTATGATATGAGGGAAAAAGGATAGAAGATAACCATCTTTTTACCTACAAGACTGATATGCAAAGGATTGGTCATTAAAGAAGAACTTCATCACAAATGTGAGTTATGAGGATACCTGATGAACCAATAAAAGTACTTTGTTATGGACGTTTTGTTGAGTTTACCTATCTGCATCTGTACAGAAGACAAATCTACCACTGTACAGAATACAGAATGTATCATGTTTTTATTTTGTTCAGAGCAGAAACAAAGATGGCTGATGTAGATTGGGAGGGGGGAATCATAAATCAGTTATACTAAGCCTCTCAATTCCCCTTCCCTTTCTCCAAGCTTCCCCCACCCATGCAGGGGAAAATGAATGGATTACTGTATAAAATATTTTTTATTGGCCAAGTATGACTGGACACATAAGGAATTTGTCTTTGTCTCAGTGCATGATTGTTGTTCCCAATTCAGGTCTGAGCCTGGTGCCAAAGCCAATGATGGACGCCAGACACGTGGTGCAGGTTTTCTGATTGCTTTTTATTAGAGTACTCCAAGGAAAAGGGCTCCTGGTAAAATGCCAAGAGCCAAGAACAAAGGATTGAGTAAGTTTTATACATTTTCATTAAAAGAGAAGATGGGACAAAGTGAGATAATAAGAAATATAATCTAATAAACATTTTAGTAATAATTCTACAATTTGTTCTATTGGTCTCTAGATGTCCCTATTCCCAAGTCTTGGCTAATGAATGTCCTAGGAATTATCTAATACACATTTGATTTGCTGCAGGCCTAACTTTTAGCTGAAGTCTGCAAGTTGGCTAACTCATGTTACTTTTAATCAGCTTTCCGATTAGCCAGGATTGTTACAAGATTTATACATGATTATCTCCTATGGATAAGCATTCTTTGTTCTTGCCCGACAGACTCCACAATTACAGGCTTCCTGATTTACTTTCAAGTGTGTGCCATGACTTGGCTTTATTTTAGCAAATGGTCCATCATAAGCTCACATTGAAAAATAGTAAGATACCAATAGGACAAGATAATAGTAAAGATGAGAAGAAAAGCTGCATAAATACTGTGCCTAAATCCTTACCCCAGGGGTGTCAAACTCAATTTCATTGAGGGCTGCATCAGGGTTCTGTTTGACCTCGAGGGGGGGAGGTGTGACCAAAATGGGTATGGCTAGCTCAACGTCACTTATGTCGGGGGTGCTAGTGGCGGCCCAAGCACTCTGCCAGGGAAAACAGGCTCCGGAGCTTCATTTTTTGCTGGCACACAACCCTCCTGAGGTCCATTTTTCACTGGCAGAGGCACCAGGGGCCAGTCCTTTGCTGTTTCCAGGGTGGCCCCATGGACAAGATCTCAGCACCCCATGGGCCTTTGACACCCCTGTCTTACTCTATGCAGAAAATGCCAGGTTTGGAGGACAAAATCTTAGATTGTGATACAGGAAGGCTTTGACACCACGTTTCAAGAGTAATTAGGATCCTTTTTGACAATAACATCAGTTAGCTCTGTACAACCTTCTGGATTTGAAGAATAAAAAATGCAATGTGTATATCGCACATGGCTACAACTTTTTAAACCCACGTAGCTTTTCCTGGAATTCTATGACTGCTATTCCTAGCTGTGGCGCCATCCCAAGCAGCGTGGGACACATTAGCAACATGATGGGTTAGCTGGCCAGAGTCCTCCTGTTTCCCTTGCTGCACTACTAAGAGGCTTTCTCCAAATGCCTGTGTTATGAAATGTTCTCCCGTGGTGTGAAGGTTTCTGTTGTGCAGCCTGCAATTTTCATTGCTAGCACCAATCTTTATATAGTCCTGAGTACTTTAAGGTCACTGCCACTAAGATGTAGGCAAAAATGTTAAAATTGTATATCCTGCTTAGGAGGGTATACTGGATGAAAATGCTGGATGATACTGGATGAAAAAATGCAAGATACTGGATGAAAGTATCTTCAAGATACTGGATGAAAAAATCTCAAAATGGCTTCTCCAACATTCCTCATGTAATTGACAGCATAAATCATTCTATGACCTCTGCTTCATCCTTCACCAAGTATCATCTGATTACTGGTAGCTGCAAATGCAAGTTATGACTCACCTGCCTGTTGCTATTTCAGATAATCTCAGCATCTATTGAGGAGATATTACAGTATAACTGCAGAGGAAAATTCATTTTAACTATTATCTGGTGCAGGTATCACAATATTGCATGAAGTCCAATCTGTTGTTAATTGAGTATAATTGGATATATTATGATTTTCTACGTATATTGAGTACTTCAGTAGTGTACCTCAGCACTAGTGTGACAATTTCCTTCTCTTATCCATCTCAGCTATTATGGCAATACCTTAATTGCATTAAAAGTTGTTTTGAAGTAGAATTTCTAAAAATACGCTTGTTTTGAAAATTGTCTCCTCGGAAATAAGAGGTCCTGAGGTAGTGTTCTTGCACTTGCAAATGAGATAAGGCACCCCAAAGATTGTTGGTTCCTTCTAGCCCACATCAGTGCCCCCCTTTTAATTGGCCATACTGCATGTTTCTACAGAAAATGTTGCATGAAGACCCCCAAAGTCGTCTCTCTCTATCATCTGTATCATCTTTCCATCTTTCAAGTTACTTTTGGTCAATCTTATTCACTATCTTGCTTACACATGATTTATCATTCATTTGTTATATGACTTTGGGATACTAATTACTTCAGTAGTACCACTTTCATTTTAAATAGCATCACACTAGAGAAAATAAATTTGTCTCTCAGAAGAAGTGTTTTTATTTCTTTGGACATATTTAAACAATTCTTTCTATGGGGTTTTAACCCTTCAGTTGGAATTGAATTCATGGACCATTGCACGAGTCTAGATGACTATATACAGTACATTTCATTTAGGAGCTCTCCAGGCCTGGCTGCTTAACAATGTTACAGAAAAGGATATATAGAATCTACTGGACATATAGTCCACCTTCCATTAAACTTTTAGAATAAAGAAACAGTTATATCATTATGTCATATCCCCATGTGTTCGGGAATAGCAATATAAAATGAATGTGGCCATAGGTTGCCTCCTAGCGATCAATATAAATAAAAATATACATGATATATACAATGTAAAACTAGAGAAATTGCTCTCACTCATACAGGGGAGGGGCATGTAAAAACTTATGTATGGAGAAATGACATAATGTATCTATTATCTCTTTCCTCTAGAATTAAGAGAAGATAGACAGTATACACCATTCTGAGATGTTTACGTTAGGCAAATATTATACTATATTGTTTTCAAGATGCTCACAATTCAGTTACTTTATGGTCTGCTATACATTCTTTCCAAATACTGATGTCAGATGAACAGACTGTAGTTTTCCAAAGCTTTTCTCCTTTTTGAAGAAAAGGTCAATATTTGCTCTTCTTCAGTTATCTAGCATTTATTCACTCCTGTAAATACATATACCTTGACCAGGTTTCTATGTACGTCAGTGAGGGCAAACTATTCAGGCTCACCATGTCAGAAATAACTTGACTTTGCTGATGTACCACCGCTGCTGCCCTCATGAACAAAAAAAGAATATTTACACATTCATTTATTCTTTTACAAAATACAGTCCAATCATGCGTGATGCCATGTATTATATAAAGGAACATCAAATCATTTCAAACCTGAAACATGGATAAAACTCATTTTTTGAGAGTCCAGAGGTTGTGCAAAAGCATACCCCATTCTTGTGCAGGCTCCAAAAATCATGCAAAAACAGGGTGTGCTTTTAAGAATAGCTGTCATCAGGTGTTTGGTGTGTCACACCAAATATTGCGGCATGTCATCTTTGACACACGTGTCATAGGCTTGCCACCATGGATCTATTTCAAGGTTTCATCTGTCCCATGAATGAAGGTGAATATATGTGTTATCATGGTTCCAAGTAATGCTCCCAACCAATTCAAGACTCTGAGGCCTTGGCTTCCTCAGAAATCCTGTTTATTGGGTACATCATATTGGCATGGTTGGGTGTGAAACCAACACTGAGTAATTCTCACATTTTGGGTATAATTAAAGAATATATACTGTTTCACACACACTTCTTGTGTAACACAGGTTACGATAGCCAACCAGGCAGGTGATAAACTTCTTAGCACTCCCTCCTGTCATTACTAGGGTATGGTGATTTGGCCTTGGTTCTCAGGAGCCTTATAACCTCTTTTTATAGGTTTAGTCATCTTTCATCTTTCTCCTTAATTCTGGTCTTCTTGTTGGGACAGATTCTTTTTGTTGGAAATATCAAAATAGGAACTTAGTACCTGTCTTTACTTTCCAGCTTGTTGATATTGTGTCATCTTCACTGTGTCGCTGGTACATAGATTCTTTTTCTTTTATTCTGAACTTAGAAGCTTTTTTTGTTATCTTAGCATATTTTGCAAACTTCAGATTATTTTGAGCCTTAGCTTATCAGATACTTTTTTTTACAATTCTGCATTAACTGTTTGTATTCTTAGTGTTCTTGCCTTCTACTAAATGTGTCAGTTTTGTTTTTATATTTTCATTAAGCTTTTTCTATAGCTGTGGTAAATTCTTTTGCTATGCTCCATTTTTATTTCTCAGTGGATTTTTTTGCAATTGTGCTTTTAGTGTTTTCCTTTTTAAGAACTCCCACTATCATGAAGTCTTTTTCTCATTAACTTCTCCTGCAATAAAACCCTTCTCTAACTTTATTTAAGTCCAAGTTGAGAGTTAATATATTGTTGTTCTAGAGCAGGAATAAACTGCTGTCCCTATGTTTCTGCTTGTTTTTGTTCCAAAGAATGTATGCAGCAAAGTCGAGTATGTCGGGAGCTACACCTATAAAACTATAAAACTTCTTTCACACAAACCCATACAGAAATGTCCCTCCCATGTACTCTGACATTCACCATTCTATGGATTTCACCCAATAAAGGCATTTATACACCCACTTCTTCATGGATAACCTGGGATTTATTTATATTTTGCTTTGAAACATCTGCTCTCCATGTTAGCTATTGTAATTTATCCACAAACCTGAAAAAGGTTCACAACACTTTCTCCTCCAAAAATAAGGTGAATGTTTATTTTTCACTGAATCTGATTGTATGAGTGGCAGAAGTGAAAAATGGGGAAAAGACCCAGAAACACTATGCAAATGAAGACAATACATTAGGGGTGATCAACAGTTTTAAACAGATGTTCAGAGTGCATAGGAGCACAAATATCTGTATTTCTTTCAAGCAATTATTCCTTAGAAAAAGACATGGCTGCTTTAAAGCATCTTTTCAGAATTGGTACACAAATCACCAGCCTTTGGAGAAGTTCCAGAACTGTATTTTACAATGCAATAAGTCACTGAAATATCTGGGGGTAGCACTGGACAGGTCACTAACCTTCCAACAACATCTGGAAAAAACAGCTGCAAAAGTGAAAAGTTGCAACCATTTATTAAACAGACCGGCTGGAACATCCTGGGGTGCTGATGCTAACACTCTACGAACAACAGCTTTGGCTTTGATATATATTCCACAGCTGGATATTGTGCCAGCCAATGGCTTAAAGCACCCCCACCCAAACGGTCAATGACCAACTCCACCAGACAACGCGTATCATCTCTGATACATTGCTTCCCGCACCTGTGCACTGATTGCCAGTACTTAACAATATCATACTGCATACTGCCCTATATTAGAAGCAGAGATGGGCTGCACTTTCATTGGCAAGAGGTTCGCTGGTCGTGAGCATGCTGTTTTGCGGCTGAAACACAGTTTCAGAGAAGCAGCTAATTAACTCTGGCAGCTCCGGTGAGTATAGCAGGGCTGTGTGGAACTCACCTGGGCAGCCTGGGTGGGGGAAAAGTTAGTTATTTAGGGAAAGCAAGCACAAGGGTGGGTGAGCAGGCCCAGCCAGAGTTCACAGCAAGGGGTTCGCCCAAACCTCGTTGACCATCCAGCAGCCCACCACTGGTGAGAAGACAACAAGCTCTCATTCGGCTGTGGTCAAGGATGCTGAACAACAAGGCCCTTCCAAGACAATGCACAGTCCATCACAAGATTGAAATCCCATAGGCCAACATGGAAAATAGCTGTTTACATTGCATCAACCCAGTTTAACCCCGACAATGCCTGGAGAGAGGAATGGTCCAAGGTACCTTCTTGTGGCTTGACTATTGCCCTGTTTCTCCAACAATACGGCCTCCCCCAATAGGAAGTCCCAGCATGTTTTATAGGCATGAAATGAAATTAAGCCCCTCCCCCCAAATTAAGGCCTATATTAAAACATGCGAAATGGGGGGGAATTGTGGGGGGGCTTGCCGTTAGGAAGCACTTTTGTTGCACACCCAGATATGGTGCTGCNAAGATGCAAGGGGGAGGGGAATTAAGTCACCCCCAAAAAGACGGCCTAGCCATTTTTTCGGGGCTCAAAAAAAAAAATAAGACCCCGCCTTATTATATGAGAAACACGGTAGTGATCCCCCTACCAAGCCACCTGGGTTTGGTCTGCCTCGTTCTGTCTAGATGAAACGAGTTAGGTGTGATACTGAAGAAGCACCTCTGCCCTGTATCAGTGGGGATGGAAAGTTGCTCCCTTGTTGATATTGTGGTGCTGATACACAAACTATTAAACATATTGTACAAGATTGCCCACGATGTGCATTTTCTGGTTCCCTAGAAGATCTGCATGAAGCAACACACCAGAAGCAATTGCCTGGATAGCTGAACTGGACATTCAGTTAAGAGGCCACTGCCATATACCCATGTAAATTTTGTATATAATTACACAGATTGTGTGTATATGTTTACTTCTGTCATGTTCGCATCATATGCTAAATAATAATTGAATATATCGTACAGCCCTATAAAAGTGACATTACATATTTATCAGATACACCGACTGTTGCCAAACACTAGTTTTCTCCTCACCCACATAACCACCAACTACTACTTACTTGTTACAAACATTACTGTTTTTTTTAACCTAAAACAGATGTTCCCAAGTATCTTGAGAAGGATGAAAATCTATATTTTGCTTTTCCCCTGCCTCCCTTTTTCCTTAATTTCTGTTTCCTTGTATTTTATCTTCCTTTGAAATTTAATAAAATCTTATTTAAAAAATATCCAGCATCTAACCAAAAATATTTTGCACCAGTACCAAAAGACAGCCCATCAAGGTCCATGTATAGAAGCTAACAAGAGTGGAATCCTATTTCATTCATTCTGGTAGTAGTCCAGGGTAAATGGCAGCACATTGTTGTTTTTCTGTATCTTATTACCACCTAATGAGAAGGAAGGACTCACTGGAGAACAGACTAATGCTAGCATCGGTTGAGGGCAAAAGAAGAAGGGGATGACAGAGAATAAGGTGGCTGGATGGAGTCACTGAAGCAGTAGGCGTGAGCTTAAATGGACTTCAGGAGATGGTAGAGGACAGGAAGGCCTGGAGGAACATTGTTCATGGTGTCGCGATGGGTCAGACACAACTTTGCAACCATTTTCTACCCACCACCCAGGATTTGCTCGAGTGATAGGGTTGGCCTTACTTTAGCTTATTTGTCTCATCACTCATTTTTCTGCTGTCCCATTTTCAATAATCTAAAATTTCTATTTTGCTTTCTTGTACTTCGTTGCCTGACTTTTCTTTTTCCTCACTACAGTTGAAATAATTCACATTTCTCACTTTTTTTGCTAAGTGTATCATTGAGATGATGAATTTCTCTCAATGATTCTTGACTCTTATTATTTCCCTGAAATCTAGAAAAAAATCTAATACTTTATTTCTTTCATATATAGGACAACTTGGTAAAAAACTCTCTTGTATTTTTACTGCTGAAGTGCCTCTATTCTCTCTACAAAAGAGATTCTCTCCACAAAATAAAGCTGGCCAACAATAGAAAGTTATAATGCCCATAGATGAGATAAAAACCTGTAATAAATGAACAGATGTTAGTTTCTTTAGTTTAGCTCTTGAAAAAGACTTTTTTGCATATAGTATATTATCCTGAATATTTTGAAATGCTATATGGCGAACTGGAGAAGGCAACTGGGAAGAGATAGAAAGAAAGCAGACTTGTAACTAGGGCACTGGTGGTGGGCTTTTGATTTGACAACAGCTGCAAAGGCTGCCTCTTAAATCTTAATTTTGCTATTGCATTGAAGGAGCAGAAAACCAGATCAGGCAACAGAAATATAGGTGTAGCTTTATGGGGAAGAAAAGGATTTTCTTTCAGACCAAAGAAGGGAAGTGTTGGGTAGAAAATGTATTTATTATCAATATTTATATCCCTCTTCATATGTTAAAAAAATTAAGACACTTCATAATTATAATTAAACACACCCTTAGTTCACACAGAGAGCTAGAGAAAGCAAGGTTAGTTTATAAAATGGATATTCAGAATGAAAACTAATTTGAGAAATCTAGAAGGTTTGTTATAATTTGCCAAAATAATATGAATGGAAGTTAATGAGGTGTAGGAGGAAAATTCATATATTATTTGGAATTGTTAGAAGGAAATTATTTGGTGCTGATAACACCTGTCAATTTGGTAGCCTTGTACAACTATTATTGCAGCAATAAGTAAAAGCAGAGTCATAGTCTGGTATTTCATTCTCTGTCTTTTCTTCTGGTATTATAATCTACAGTGGGGAAAAAAATCTCGCTTGTCACCATCTAATTCATCATCGAGTTTCCAATAGTAGCCAGGCCTATTACACTAGGGAAATTGCAAGTGAATGTGAAGTCAATATATTCTCCTGCTGTTCATCTTTGTTCCTATTTCAGATGCCACTTGCAGCTGAACATGGAAATTCCATTTTTGGCATTATGCCTGAAAAGAGCGCTTTCTATGGGTGGAGCTAGAATGAAGAAGATAGAAAGAAATTTGGGTAAGGAAATAACAACCAGAGTGAGGAAGTTTCGTGACAAGTGGGATGTATAACATGAAAAGACACTGAAAAGACTCTTGCTACCCCAATCATTTCTCAGCCCCTTGCCCATATTTCAAATGGGAAATATAGTCATCTACAAGATGGTTAGAATGCATGGGCCTAGATGTCAGGAGGAATATGATAAAAACTGGAAATCATACTGTCTGCTTAACACTTCAGTAGCAATAGCAAATAGACTTATATACTGCTCCATAGTGCTCCCGTCCAGAGCATTCTCCGAGCAATTTACAATGTCAGTATATTTCCCCTCAACAATCTGAGTCTTCATTTTACCAATTTCAGAAGGATGGAAGGCTTATTCAACCTTGAGCTTGGTCAGAATTGAACTCCAGACTGTGGGGCAGAGTTAGCCTGCAAAACTGCATTCTAACCCTTGCACTACATGGCTCCTTCTTGCTTAAACCAAAAGCAGAAGAGATGATCAAATAGACTTGCAGTGACACATAAGAAAACTTTTTAAGAATACAAAATAAAAGCACACACACACACACACCATTCTCAGCCAGTTGAAACATATCTTACCAGAGCTGCTTTTGTTTTTATATTTACTTGATAAGCCTTGTATGGGACTGTACTACATGTATCTAAAGAAGTTAACTGAACAAGGTAAAAGGAACAATAAAATAAAAACTGACCTTCCTGGCAAAGCCTTTGGGAATATTATTTGTACCAATGTTATAATCACTAAATATTTTAGAAACTGATAAATCAAGAAAATAAATTTTCTACACTGATCTCTCCGTTATAAGCAATGCACCAATCCAATTGTATTTCAATAGAAACAGAGCACCTCCATAGTCTGAGATAAATGGCTTTGTCTGGGTGTTAATTTTTAACTCCTCCACTGAATACAAACTCTTCAAATTCTCTAAATCTTTCCTCACTCAAAAGCCTCCTTTGAAAAAATAATGATAATTCAAAAGCTCTGAAGAAGTGTATTTGCGAAAGGTGGCTGCGCAGGTGAATCCCAACAGGTGAGTGTGCTGCATCAGTTGACTTGCCAGTTGCATGTAACCCCTTTGCATCTTTTCCCATTCGCAACACCCGTCCTGCACCCCGTCGGTTCGGATAAACCAGTTGGGGGTGGGGGGGGAGAGAGAGATACATCCTCTTTTCGGATGCTGTCTCGCCTCCTCCTTTTAAAAAGCTGGTTTATCCCGTGCAGGTTTGGGAGAGTTGGTGAAAATGGGGCCTCGGGATCCTGAAAACTAGAGCTGCGGCACCTTAAAGCCACCATAATCCGCAGAGCCCAACACATCAAAAGAGGCGACGAGAGAGGAGAAAAGAAACCCGTGACGATTCCCACGTGCAGACGGCCCGTGCCGTGGGAAAGCAGGATTCTCCTCCGAACTATTTTTGAATTCTGTTCCGATGCGCCGGGCTTCCTTCGGCACAGGAAGCGCGCAGCCGGTTTCCTCGTCGGGTCTCCGCTTCGCCCTCCTGTCCAGGGAAAGAAGGGGGCCGGCCGAGGCTTTCCTGGGGTGCGTCCTCCATTCCCATCCGCTCCATTCAATCCAACCCGGGTGGGGTGGGGTGGGGGAGAGCCAGCCACGCCATCCTCCTTCTCTGCCCCCCCCTCCCCGACGGAGGCAAGACTGCCGCAGTAAAAGCAGCTTCATTCCAGCCTCCCGGGTTCAAAACCCCAAGAAAAGCCCCCAAGGCCGGCGGCGGCATCGCCCCTCGGGGCTCACAGCCGCGCGAAGGTGACCTTGCAAGAGAAGAGAACCCGCCACCCGCACTCGCTGCGCGCCCATCTTCCCCCTCCGTTGCCGCAACCTCACCTGGTAGCGGAGGAGGGTGTCGGGCTCGTTGCTCTCGGCAGGCATGGCCGGCTGGCTGGCTGGCTGGCTGGCGCCGGGCGAGCAGGTGGCTCTTCCTCTTCTCGGCCCTTCGAGAAGCGGTCGGGGTCACGGGCGCCCGCAGCCCGCCGCGCTCCTCGGCTCCATCTCTCCTCCAACCAGTCCCGGCCTCGAGGCGTCGGGCTCCGGGGATGGAGAGGCTGCAGGCGTGGAAGGGAAGAAGAGTCCGGGAGGATGCCGCTGCCGGGGGCGGAGGGCGAGGAGGAAAGACGAGGGGACGCGGGAGAGCCGAGGAAAAAACGAGAGCGTTGCTCCGGGGGGGTCGGTCGGGTCGGCGGGGAGAGGGAGGGAGGGAGGCGCCAAAGAGGGAGGGGCGCGAGGTAAGGCGAGGAGAGCGGGAGTGGGGAGGGGCGGACGGCATGAGACAAGGCCGGAGGAAATATGGAGGGCGGGAACCAGCTGAGAGGAAGAGGAGGAGGAGGAGGAGGGTTGGGTGGGGTGAGGTGAGGTGAGGTGAGGGAATAGCGAGATAGAAGCGGGAGAGGAGTGGACCGAAGCAGAATCAGGAAGAAGGGTGAGGACTAGAGAAAGTCTTTTGAATGTTGTATTCAGAAGACAGGTGTGTCTCTGTACAGCCCCTCCCCGCCCCCCCACCTCAGCATGACATGCCGAACCTGGTCTGAGGGAAGCACAGAAATTAATTAATTGTTGTTTTTTTTCCAAAACATCTTGATCAAATCCAACTTTCCTCATTTCCCATTCTTTCTGTATTTCTTTCCTCTTTCCGCTCTTATCTATCTCCTGTACTGACTTCCATCTGCCTTTCTTGCAATTGCTGCAGGTGAAGGAAGCATGATTTCAAACATAGCACAAAATGCTGGGTGCTTTATCAAAAACTTTCCCATCACTCAGATCTTTCTCTCACGAATAGTGACAATAGTTTTACCGGGCTCCTTCCCTCCGGGCTCCCAGTCTTTCTATCTTATTGATTGATTTGATTTGATTCGACTTGTCAATCGCTTACAAGATACAGGTATAAGAATAAACATAGTTTTGAATGCATGAGATGGATATGTGTAAGAAAAATACAAAGAAACGGTAGGACAGGGATGGTAGGCATGATTGGTGCGCTTATGCACGCTTATCTTGCTAACATCGTTGGGCCAAAACAAACTGGTGAAATCGGAGCAGATAACCTGAATTATATTCTCAGCATTTCTAAACATGTTTCAGTGCACTATCTATGTGGTCATTTTGATTAAATATGCACATGTTCTCAGAACACAGTGAAAAACATTAATGTTCCTTTTTCGTGTCAGTTACTTTTTTATCATATAATTTTAGTTTCCTGTTTTCAATTTTGAACACAACAAAAGAAGAATATACAAAAAGTCCCCTGCATTATCTGAGGAGCTGAAGTAAAAGGAATTTTAAAGTCAAGGAACTGGGTTTTGTAAAAGTGAAGATAAAATCAATTAATTAAAAAGAGTAAACATTAAAAAGAATGACACCAAGTAATCTTTGGAATCAAGTAATCTTGTTCTCTTTTGAAAAAATGTTTTTCTTAAAAATCTAAATGGCTCTTGCATGTGGAATTAATTGACAGAGTGGATTCCTCATCCATAAATGTTTTTAAGGGAATGTCACCAAATGCTCAAAAGAAAAAATAGTTTTGAATGGTCATGGAAATGCTCTGGATGGGATCTGGAGATATTCAATTGATTATTTTGTATGAAATAGGCAGTCACTAGGTCATATAGGAGAGCCAGGTTGATGTAGCTCTTATCCTTAAGACACCAGGATAAAAGCTGGAGTAATATGAGTTCTAATCCTCCCTCAGGCACAAAGCTGGCTGGATGACTGTGGACCATCAATAGGTGAGGAATGTGTGAGTTGTTAAACAAGGGCCTCACATGACCCCAATTTCAAACTTCCTAATAGCTTCCACATTGTGGAAAGTTAGCAGGGAACATCGGAAATCACAATCATGTGACCACTGGGATGCTATAATAGCCGGAAGTCTGAGGACCCATGAGGCCCAGTCCCACTGCACTTACGGATGCAAAGTGGATGTAAAACGTTAAAAAAAGCTTGCCATCCGCTGGAAAACGCTATGCATCTGTTGTGTACTCACTGCATATGTGTTTCATACGCTCTATCCGTCGAGCATCTGTCCACTGTGATTTCATCCAC